>PVKN010027637.1:0-13483 GCA_004027915.1 Capromys pilorides | reverse complement strand
CATGAAGGCACCAGGAACACAGAGGCCATAATTTCAACTATGTCTTTGAGTATTAATTTATGAGCTCCCGATGGCACTGGATGCAGTTACGCAAAGGAATCTGGATGTTTGACACAGAAAACTCTTGTTGCTTCATTGTTATGGAACTTTGGCTTCCTGAATGTCTCAGTGCATTTCCCACCTATTTGTTGACTACATTTTTTCCTTTAATGAGTTACTTTTCTATCTGATGCTTTTTGTGTCCTAAGCCAGCGCTTTCAATTCATTCTAATTGCTTTGTAACACACTTCCTATATTCATATTAATCCTGCTTCCTGTGTATGCCGCAAACATATTTACTCAAATTGTCGCTTGTCTGTCAGTGCAATTTTGGGAATTTATACTTTTTGTTTTTTAAGACAAGGTCTCACTATAAATAGCCCAGCCCGGCCTTGAGCTCTTGGCGATCCTCCTTCCTCAGCCTCTGAGTGCTGAGATTACAGGCATGTGCCACTGTGCTCTGTGTAACTTATACTTTTTAACACTGATAGTTTACATTGATGATTTATTTAGTGGGCTCATCTTAAGCAGTTAGTCCTTTCTTTCCTCCAGGAAGACAAGTGAATATTCACTTACATTAACAACAACTTCATACCAGTTCCTGGGCATCATTTTCTACCTCTGAAGTCTTAATTCATCAGTGGTATATTGGGGGGCACAGTGTAACTTCAGGATCTGAATTTCTCCTGGAAGCAGTGGCCAGGGATTGCATCCCCTTCTGTGGGTGCCCCCCAGTAGACACCTTCCTTCTGAAGGTCACACCCACAGAGCCTCTGGGTGTGGGCCTTAATTGGCTATTGGGCTGAGTCCCTGAAGCAGCAGCTATGCCACGACGTTTCCATTCCCAATGTGTGAAAATCATCACACACCCAGCCACCCAGTCACTGCTTCTTCACTGCACGTGGTGTGTTGGATGCCAGTCCGGCATGATGGTGAAGAGGCCACTGTCCATTTGTGGGGATTTGCAACCATTATGGGCATGCCGCACGGGGGCATCTGGAAGCACCTCCTGCAGGTATGGGATGCAAAGACTGGGAACAAACTGAAACAGCTTACTAGTGTATGGGTAAATGAACGAGGGCATCAGAATATGACAATTACTGGATGAACAAAGGTGTAAGAATTTAAAGTGTGACAGAGTTCAAAGTTGGTGGAGGAAAGATGGGATAGTTTAGTGTCCTAAGGCGGCAAGAACAGACCTGGAATAACACAGGCTTATTTTAAGTTTGCAACAGTCACTCTGTTCAGCCATTCCAGTATCTCTCTTTCTGATCTTTTCTTCTTGTTCTCAGCACTGGCGATTAACCCAGGACCTTCACCCAGAGCTACATTTCTAGCCCATTTTTTATTTCTGCAGACCTGATGGATTGGATGCGTCTGATAAGGAGCTCCTCTCAGAACTGCCTCGTCCCAAACGTTCTCACAACCAAGTTGGATGCTCCAAGTTGCCATCACTCGAACAAAAACAGAAACAGAGGAACTGCAGTGTTTCAGCTCAGATGGTGGCAGGATTTTAGATCAGTAGAAAGAAGCTGAGGCATGTTGGCCCTGATTAACCATGTACTATGGGGTGACTGATGTTCTGAGTCTGGTTCTGGGAAGACCAGCCTGTAGGTCCAATTCTGAGAATCATGAAAATACATGGTGTCTAAAGCCAAAGTCTGTGTGAGATGACCAAAGAAGGGAGTGCAGCTAAAGAGAGAGAACCTGGACCAAAGCCATTCAACAGAGGGAGGTTGAGAAGAGAAAGCTGAAAAGTGAAGGAAAAGCCCACGCAGGTAGGGAGCCAACGAAGGCTGGGGCCTTGGAACTCCACAGAAGCAGTTCTCCATGGCATAGCAACAGCTGCTGCTGAGGTGAGGGCTGAGACTGACTGCTGGGGTCAGTGTCAGGGAAGCCACTGGTGAAGGTGACAGGAAGTCAATGGGCGGAAGAATACTAAGGAAAGCCTGACTGGAAGCCCTGGGAGGACCCTATCAGTGATGCAGAAGGTGACTGTCAAGGCTGGCTCTTCAGAAGTGTTTGTTATGGCTAATGGAATGTTAAGACTCTAGTCCATAGCCTGCTGCTCAAAGAACTCAATGTCCTGATACAACAAGGTCAGGCGTTAGGCAGCACTTTTATCTCCGTCTAAGAATCACTACAAAGCCTGAGCACAGGGTGAGTAACTTCTGTGCCTCAACACAGGAAGGTGTGTAACTTGGGCCATGTTACCATGGAGATGAAATTATAAATTATAAGGCAGTGCTCCATTTCACAAGTAGATTTAACATTAATGTATCGTCAAACAACCTGAATGGTGGTTCCCATGGGGACCTCACCAGGACACCCATTAGCACAGCCCTCCTTTGCACAAGGTGTGCCTACCCACACCATCTGTGGACACATTCCCTGAACAATGTGCAAATACTTTGTGTTGTTTTTCTCATTTCCATGGACGGTATCTACATGAAGTTCAAAGCTGGGGAACAGGAAGATAATGCCGGAAATGTCCAGGTGAGGAGAGCAGCCTCAATATTCAGCAGTGGTGAGAACAGAAGCAACTCGGGTGTGTGAATATAGAATTCAGCCAACTCTACACCTTGGCCAACAACTTGAAAACCTGAGGTCACTTGTGCTTTTGTATATGTGAATGCACATGGAAGGTATGAATTAGCTCACTCTTGTTTGGCTTCCTCACACCCTGAGAAACCTGACACCTGTGCAGTGCTCGGAATCACCATCCTATTCCTTACGTGACTGCTAGCCATTTTCCTATAGCAAAGCACTGTATTAGCTACTGTATGTAAGACTGGTCAACTACCTGCTCACATTTTCAAAGAACCTAACTGCCAGTAACAAAAATATGTAAGAAATAACTGTAGCAGAAATGTTAAGTTCTACAAAAGTAATACTACTTGTTATGGTTATGTCTAGTTGTCCCCCCAAACCCTCATGCAGTCATGGGGCGGGGTCTTCTAGAGTTTGAGACTAACTCATGATCCACTGGGATTATGTGTTTTAGTACTGCTGGGATTATGGGTGTGGTCTGAGGTGGATATCCTGAGGCAGAGCGCCTGAATGTATTATAAGACAGACGGAGAAACAGACTCTGTTGCCCTGGTTGGTTCATTGCCTGTTGCTGTTATTGTTGTTCCACCACTATGAACTGCTGCTCTGTCATGTGCCAGTCTGCCTTGGAGTTGGCTGAGTATGGACTGGAACCTCTAGTAACTGTGAGCTAAATAAACCTTTTCTTCCTTCATTTTGAGTTTTGGATATTTGTCCCAGCAATGAGAGAAGAGTAACTGAGACACTTATTTCTTACCTCATAAGAGAAAGTGCTTGTTTCAGTTTGGCTAATATTTTAAGAAAAGGTGATGCCTGAGGAGTGAAATTTGGCTGTGTGGAAATGGAACAAAGATATGTTAGAGGAAACAGTGCTGTCGACTGCTGAGAGAAATATTATAGGCAGCCAGACAGGCTAGGCCCTCAGAGATAACATGGAAGACAAGACACACTGCAACTGTGAGGTGGATGCTCCTGCTGTGGGCCAGACCTGAAGACCAAAGACGGAACAAATGCCTCCCTCCCCTAAAGCAAAGCATCCAGGATTGATCATCCCCTCGAGGACGCCAGGAAGAGTCAATAATCCGACTGCTACTGGGTGGCTACCAGATAAACTCATGTTCTATATTCAAGCCTGCTTGCTACTTCAGTTCTGGATTTCATCAATTTTACCCTAGCAATGGTGCTTGTAATCTCATTAACTGACCATAGTTTTGTCCCACCTCACGCCCACTTAAGCGAGTTCCCATTTCCTTCACCTTAGACATGCATGGTTTTGCTCTATAAAGATCCTTGAAGAGACAGCTTCCTAGATAACCGTTCAGGTCCCTCGTCTGTCCCTCTCTTGGACAGAAACTTTCTTTCCCTAATAAAAATTATGCTCTTAACCTCCATTTTTTCCTAAAATTCATGCTTCGGTTTTAGAGAACACGAACTCACCCCAGTTACCTTTCTGGTCAGGAGTTTCATTCCCCTATATCATTAGCATGAGTAAGAACACTCAGGTTAAAGTGTAGCTGTCATGGAAACACTAAGTTCCTGTTATGCACTTTCTACATCAACAAATACCAAGTGTATAATTACTATCATGAGTTAGTCCAAGCAACTTTTTTCTCTTAAAAGAGCTGTAAGGCCAAGTGTGGGTGCACGCCTGTAACGAGGCAGGAGGATGCCACCTGAGCTACACAGTGGAGTTCAATGCCAGGGTGAACTACATGGTGAGACCTTGTCCCTCCAAAAACAAAAAGAACAGAAAAGCTGTACATATGTTTACAAAGGTGGATTGCTGCTTCTTGTTTTCTCCAGTACCAGCGATTGTACTCAGGACCTCCCATGTACCGACTTTTAATTTTATAGCACAGTCATCCTAAGTTGCCCAGGCTGGCCCTGAATTTTCTATTTTCTCATCTTAGCCTCTTCAGTGGCCCTGTGCCACCAGGCCCGGTGACTTATGGGTTTTGAAGTCACATGAATTTTATTTGGACTTTTAGCTGCATGACACTGAGCAAATCTGAGTTTGTCTCTCATCTTCAGAGCGGGGACGATGAAGTCAACCTTGTTGAGTAGGAACACACGGCACAGGGTAGGTGCTCAGCAAAAGCCCGCATAAAAAGCCGGGGGCAAAGTATAACCCATCTGAATGCCAAGCTAAAAACCTGACACTTCCGGGGGCACAACAGTGAGGATTTTGTTTGACTAACAGAGACTGTCAGGCAATGAACTAAATTCCCACAACGGTCTTGGCGAGGCATAATGGAACAATGGCAGCGAACTTCTCCAACTTCAGACTATCAGCGCTGACTGAGTGCACTGTTTTTGCATTTAAAATACTCTTGTTTTTGAGACAAGGTCTTACTGGGTAGCACACGCTGGCCTGAACCCGAAGAGATCCTCCCGCCTCGGCCTCTGGAGTCCTGGGATCGCGGGTGTGGTCCACCAGGCCGGGCTCCCGTTTAGGGGTCCCGAGGCTCTTGATGGTTGCTTACAGAAAGCAAACAAACAGATGCAAAGTTGAATTTGGGGCTTAAATCCTAGAATTATTAAGAAGGAAAAACACAAGACAGGAAACAGCCTTTGCTGAGTAAGACTTTGGAAATTTTGCTCCTTCTCTCACAGCCTGTGAATTTTTACTACATTGTTATCCCTCCCACAGGAGCCTTACTGCCTCAGGGAGGCGGGAGAAGCTCGAGGGCGCCGCCGGGTCCACGGGCCGCAGCTCCCGCACCTCCTTCCCACCCGTAAGCTGAGGCCGCACAACCACTTCCGCGCCAGGAGATCCGGCGGGAGCGGACCGAGACGCGCGGGACAGGAGCGCGCGCTCGACGACGTCATCACGCCGCGCGGCGCGCCGTGCGCAAGGTCAGACGCTATTCCCAGCGAGACGCAGGGGCGGGACAACGGCGGTCCGCGATCCTGCTCGCCCCCTAGCGGCCTCCGTCCGCGAGCCCCGCCCACTTCCGGTGCGGCGCTGCTCTATGCGAGGGTGGTGCCTACGGGCGGCCGGGAGGAGGTGCGCGGCGACCACCGGTCTCGAGCGGAGGCCTCGGCTTCGTACCATGGCCGAGTCCGCCCCGGGCGGGGATCCCGGGGCGGGCGACCCCACGTGCGTGTTCTGTCGAATCGCGCGGGGACAGGAGGCCGGCACCGAGCTGCTGCACTGCGAGGTGGGCGCGGACCCGCGTGGGGCCCGGGCGCGCTCCCGGGCGAGGTCCGGGGCCCTTGGCCACCCTTTGTGACCTCTGATTGAGTTCCAGGGTCGTCTTTCAGACCTCTCTCCCGAGGGCTTGTTTATCTTTCGGTGTCTTTAGTGCACAGTCTAGGCTGTCTAGGGCTCGCCGCGACCCTCCCGCCTCAGCCTTGCGGCCGCACCGTTTCAGGTTGCGCCACCACGCCCGCCGTGGCTTCTAGCTCAGCACGTCAGGATATGGAGCGCCGGCCGTAGAAGTGCTATATGGGAACGCTGGGAGAAAATAGATACAGTAATGGCAGTTGGGAAAAGCCGTTGAGTCGGCGAGAATGAGGCGGGTGAAAGATTGAGTCTGAAGTCGAACTGCAGCCCTATGGCCTGGATGGTGCAGCCGCGTTGGCACCTGGCTCCTAGCAGTGTGCTGGCCGGTTCGCACCGCTGCCTCCTACACGCTGTTGTCACTGGTCTGCCACCCCCAGTTGGGCCTTGGCGCGGACCCACATCCGCACCTTTTCTATTTTATTTATTCTGAGAGTCTTGCTGAGGTACTAAGTTGCCCAGGCTGGGTTTAATTTCGGGTCCTCCTGGATCAGCCTCCCGAGTACTAGAGTGTGCAATACCACGGGCCCGGCTGGGACTCGGTACTGATGGACCTTTAAAAGAGGTGTGGATTGAGGGCTTGCCTGGTGAGCGCAGTGTCCCAAGTCACATCCCTGGTACCCAAAAGAGGGGCGGAGCCACAGAACCCTGAGAGACAGGACTCTTCCTAGTCCATTAGTTTACAGATCATGAAGTGAGGATAGCGAGAAGGAACAGGTTTACTATGAGAAGAGGGAGAGGTCGGAGGGACGTGTGCAAGGTGGGCCTGTGTGGCGCTCTCAGCAAGCGCTGTGATGCCTGGGATGGTGGATGCGTGGGACAGCGGCTGTAGCCTTAGGGTGGTGCAGAGAGGGTGAAGAGAAAGGTGGACATCAGGGGAAGGGCCATCGCTTGCGCCCTCCACCAGTCCGTAGGTCCGGGGAAGTGAGCGCTGCAGCGTTCCTGCCAGTGGGACCAGGGATAACCTGGAGTGGGCTGGAGTGCAGCAGCCAGGCTTCAGGGGTTGTAGTGATTGAACCTAGGGGACGAGATGGAAGCGAGAGTTTCCAAGGGCTGTGGCAGGAGTTGGGGCTTAAGAGAATGCTTAAATACTTGAGAGATCTGAACTGCCTAGGGACCTAGGCTTGTGGCTCTGGAAGGTGGCGACAGCCCAGCCCTCACCCTTTGAGATGTGCATCACCTGCTGTGGAAGGCCAGAGCCAGAGGCAGGGAGCGGGACCCTGCCTCCATGGAGCCTGGGTTCCGGCTGTAGGAAGTACACAACAAACAGCAAAATAAGAAAGTTTCAGTTGCCAGGGACATAGCTGGGTGGAATAAGTGTCTGCCTGGCAAGTGCAAGGTCCTGAGTTCAGTCCCTGGTACCACCAAAAAAAAAAAAAAGCATCAGTTGATTCCACGATGAGAAAAATAAAAAGGAGGGCAACAGGACTTTTAACATTTTAGCCCTGGTGAGCTGTAGTGAAGAGGGTGTTGTATGAAGCTGGAAGGAGATGAAGGAAGTAGAACCATGGCAGTGACGAGGTTGGGAGAGCTGAACGGGGAAAGAGGCCGACTTTCTGCACCATGCGGGGTCCCTGGGGCTGCACACGTCCGGTGTCAGGTGTCTTGGTGTGTGGCTGCCCTCCCCACAGGAGCCTGAGTTGGTATGCAGAGCTGTGGATGCATGTGCTGACCTGGAATCCCATCTTGCTGTGGGTGTTGTGTGAATCAGAGACAGTGTGAAGAGCTCATGGGGAGAGGCTTCACAGCACCAGAGCACTGAGCCTGGTGAGAAGGCAGAAGAGAGGAGAAGACGCTTCCAGCAAAAAACAAACGCCCAGGTTGTTGCCCTGGGGCTCAACCTGCCAGGCCAGGTCAAAAGCAGCAGGGATCTAACTCTGCTTCATATGTATGTATTTTTGGTACTGGAAATGGTACTCAGGACCTTGCACTTGCCAGGCACTGTGCCACTGAGCTACATCCCTGACCCCCGCCATCCTTTTATTTTACCGACAGTAAAATGAAGCAGTGAGATTTAGGGCCCATAAATTATTGCGGCACCCTGGAGACTATTTGAGCAGTTCAAATCCAGTCCTGTAAAGTGGCAAATAAAGGTAAAGCAAATGTATTTATATATGGCTGTGTAAGTGTTTAAAAGTGTAATCCCTGGGGCTGGCAATATAGCTCGGTGGCACAAGTGCCTGCCTGGCAAGTGCAAGGTCTTGAGTTCGAGCCCCAGTACGGCAAAAAAAGAAAAAAAAAAAAGATAAAAGTGTAATCCCTGGGTATGTAGATGCTCAATGATACTGTTATAACAATAACAGTGTTCCTTTGGAAAGGATATGAAAAGGAGTTCATCGATCTGGCCGTAAATCTGTCATTCGGCTGTCATGCAAATACATACTAAGTTCAGAAAGGCCTTGGATTAAAGGCGGGATGGGAAAAAGTATCTTGAAATTAAATAAATTCTGGGATTGTTGGTAGTGAAGTTTCAGTAAACTTCACTCACAACTGAGTTACCTTTATGTAAGGCTCTCGAGTCTTTGAAATAAATGGCCATCTGATAATAGACGCAGCACTTGTTTTTATGAACGAGATGCATGGTCATAAAACGGCTGAACAGTGCCTCCTCGTGTTGTAAGGACCATAAGGACCGTTTTCCTATCAGAGGTTTAAGTTATGCCAGAACAGTATTGGGACACTGCTTTTAAAAACTCACCGCGGCACATGGCTTTCTCTTTAGAATGAAGACCTGGTTTGCTTCAGAGACATCAGGCCAGCAGCGCCACATCATTATCTTGTGGTGCCGAAGATGCACATCAGAAACTGCAGAGAGCTAAAGAGTGAGCACGTAGAATTGGGTAAGACGGTGGAGTGTCCCAATCTGGGTGTTAGCGTTCCTCCTTCCCTTCCCTGTTGTTTTCTTTCCGAGGATTGCTCTGCAGGGAGTGCAGTACACAGCCTTATGTTACCACGACTGGAGGCTGGCTGGGCCGCTTGGCGATGCCCTCTGTGTGCCTCTGTGGCAGACCTGCTTGCTTTTTTGCTTTTCAGCCCTAATACCATTTGGTTTGACACAGACACATGTACTCCATTCGCCTATGGATAAGCATGTAGGTTAATATCTCAGTCACTGTAAATAATACTGTAATGAGCATGCTTCTTATCTGAGCAATTTCCATTACTTAGTTATGATTGGAATAAGACTGCAGTGTGATCAGATGACAGGAATAGCCATGGACAGTAGCTGTCCACAGTCAGTCTGTCCCCATGATGTTCTGGGAAGGTGAACCTGCCCCGGGACTGTGCTTGAACATTCATGTCAACATTGGCCCTGCAGACTTCTGGGTAATTTAAGGCTACTGAATGAATCTTTTTTGGTACTGGGGATTGAACTCAGGACCTGGTACTTGCCAGGCAGGTGCTTATGCCATTGAGCTATTGCCCCAGCCCCAACAGAAAGAGTCGTAATGTGTTTGTCACAGGAGGATTTCAAATTTATGCCAGGCCTGGGGATGTAGCTCAGGTTGAAGACCCTGGGTTCAATCTCCAGAACCACCAAAAAAACCCAAGGAAGTTGCTCACTTGATAATGATGTTAGTGTCTCCTCCAGAATAATGTTTTTCCTTCGTTTTACAGTTGAGAACATGGTAACTGTTGGGAAAACCATTCTTGAAAAGAATAATTTCACAGACTTCAAAGATATGAGGTATGTATAGGTCAGACAGATCACAATATGTTACCGAGGTTTGTGATACTCTGAACAGACAAGCACATATGTGGCTAAGACAGTTTTCAGGCCTCTCTTTTGTTCTTCCTATCTGTGTGTCCCTATTGATTTACGTATATATAGTTAATTTTCTTAAACTTTTATGTGATTAAAAGAAAGTTATTAGATTTCCAGCAAGAAAGTAACTTGAGGTCACTGCCCAGTGAATTCATTTCTAATATTTGCCAAACTCTGAGCAGAAGCAGCACATGTTCAACTAACTGTTTTAACTAAGCTAAACAGTGCTTTTGACCTTAAGCAATTATGGATTTACCTTGTGTGAGGTGGGCAGCAGGAAGGCGTGGGTAGAGGAGATACTTCTCCCACTCCTGAGCCAGGAATCTACACGTGTCCATGTCACATGTGGGACTGCAGATGCACCCTTCCCCTCTCCATGATGACACCTGCACTGCTGCTCGGGCTGCGGTGAGCTCGGTGTGCAGACCTCTGCCTGTCAGTGTCATCTGCATGTGAAGACGAGGGCCAGGCGCTTTGTGAGTTTGGCCTGAATCAGCAGCCATGCTTTCTGGGCCTGCGGCACTGATGAGAAGAGTGAGCGTAGAGTAAGAAAGGAGAGGCCCCAGGCTGGTGTTTCACTTTTCTGTCTGTGACTGTGCAAAGCCTCTTTGGTTTTCAACAAGTATTGCTGTGTTGCTAAGGCTGGTCTTGAACACCTGTGCCTGCATGGCCCTCCAGCCTCAGTCTCCCAAGTAGCTGGGCCATAGGTGTGTGCTGCTATGCCCAGCTCTTAATTTTTTTGTTTTTTGAAACGAAGTGGTAAATAAGCCATTGAGTTTCTTCTGGATTGTATATTGATGCTGCTTCCTGAGATTCCTGTGCACCAGAAAAACCCAGTTCCCTCCCTTGCCAGTAAGTGCGGAGCAGCCCTTGATGCCCTGCTGCCATTGCAGGTGTGCCTTGCCCCATCATCCTGCGTTGGCTGCGCTAGGCCACCTCCCGGCCTCCCTTGCTTCTGTTTGAGCACCTGGGTCTTTCAGGGTGACCTTGCTCCCTTGGGCGTAAGTGGGCTGGTAGCGCCTCTTATAAACTGAGTTGGAGGAAGGAGATCATATTTTAATGACTGTCCTGGTTAAGAGATTTTTCTTGTGCTTTATACAGCACACGGTCATGTGTGGTATTAAGGAATGGAGGCGATGCTAGAATAGCGGGTCATATCTGTGTCCCAGCTCTTTTGGAGGCTGAGGCAGAATTGATGGCCAGCCCAGGCAGCTTACCGAGAGCATGTTTCAAAAGTATTGAGGATACATCTGTGGAACACTTGCCTGAAATCCTCTGCTGCAACAAGAAAAGCTTTTTCAATGCTGCTTGATCAACACCATGATGAAACGGTAGTTGGGAGGCCAATGTCTGCCACAGCACTGAAGGGGAAAGCGCGCCCTCTGCTGGCCATGCTGTGGGTGTGCCCGAGTGTCCAGTCCTTTGCAGGGGTGGATCTTGGCCCAATTAAAGCTTAGTGCAATCAGGACTGCAGGGCTAAAAAAGAATGTCGGCTTAGAATGTGTAACAGTTATTCTGAGGCACACTGTGCTGCTAAGACCTTCGTTGATAAAGTTTTCATTACTCTGAATTTCAACATGAAACGGAGCTGTACCAATACTCATGAGATATATGAAGAAAAGTCATAGCAGATTCCCCGGTGAGTGTCTGGACCAGGTACCCTGTTCTGGGGCTCTTTATTTTTATTTTTGAGTCTTAGGTTATTTATTAGGCCATCTCTTGCACAAGCAAAGGGAAGGAAGATCAGCATGGGCAGGAAGCCATCATTTGATACAAGCAGGGAAGGTGAGCTTAAGGTCCCATATGCTTTTCTGGTCCGAGTGCAGAGTGAAGGCCAAGTTGGAGCTGTGCCGCCCGATGCGTGGGTAATGATGGTCAGGTTCTCTTCATTCATCTTCATAGCCAGTCGAAAGCAGGTTCACACGAGGGTTATGGAATAGAGTATGGTTACCATCTCCCTAAGGAAAAGGCCTGGTCCTGGTGCAGAGGTGGGGTAGGCGCTGGACTCGGATCTCTCCTCTCCGTGGTGTGACTTCAGGGAAACATTCATCATGTTCACACCCACACTTGCAAGCTGAGCCTTGCCTACCATGAGCGCCACTCAACATAGGCCATCCCACCTGTGGGCAGGACCGGCCTCGCACCCGAGAAACCTGGGACACAGCTACCACTGCCGCCACCGTTTTGGTCCTAGACCACCCTGATATCTTTAGTAGTTGCATGTTTGTGCCTGAGAAGTAGCCATAGCTGCCTTGGAGAGGCCTCAGTTGTCTCACTTCTGTTGCAGGATGGGCTTCCACCTGCCGCCGTTCTGCTCCATCTCGCACCTGCACCTGCACGTCCTGGCTCCCGTCAGCCAGGCTGGCTTCCTGTCCAGGCTTGTTTACAGGGTGAACTCCTATTGGTTCATCACGGTGAGTCTCTTCGGCCCAGCACCAAGCGCAGCTCAGCCGCTTGGCCGCTGGTTGAAGCTTCATGATTTTTGGCAATGTGCATGAGGTGTTCACAGCTTTCCTGGGCTTCATCTCCCACTGTAGGGGTCATTTAGGCTGCCAGGTCTGTAGGCAGAAAATCTACCACTGAGACTTGTCACTGTAGCAAAGCGTGATAGCAGCAGTCCAGACTGCAAAGTCACATCCAAGTGCAAGTGCTGGCTCTGCTGCTCCAGGGACCCTCTATAAATTACATACAACTTTTAAGATTCAGGGGTGCTGGAGATGGAACCCAGGCCTAGTGTATGCTAGACAAGCACTCTACCACTGAGCTACACCCCAGGTCAGATTAGGTTCTTTATCGCCTGCGCCTAGGGAACAGTGAGTTGAGATAACTCACGTGTGGAACCTAGCAAGCCTGGGGACGTAGCTCAGGGGAGCACTCACCTAGCAAGTGTGAAGCCCTGTTAACTCCATTGCTGCTAGCAAGATCCTCAGTCTGCAGAGGATCAGATAGCACAGAAAGTACTGCTCACTAAGCGACTGGCTGCTTCTGTCACTGCAATCACCAGTGTCATAGAAAGTGAGCTTCTGGCTGGGAAGACAGCTCAGTGGTCTAAGCACCTGTCCGGCAAGTGCGGCGACCCAGATTCGATCCCCAGTACTGTATGCCTTGCCGGCCCTGGTACTCTGGGCACAGGTGCCGGCCCTGAAACCAGGTGTGATGGTGCATGCCTGCAACCACCCGTAGTCAAGCTGTGCTTGGTGCTGAGCTGCTCAGTGAGACCCTGTATCAAATAAATTAAATCAGTCAGTCAATCAAAAGATTTATTTTAAAAAAGAAATTGAGCTTCAGCTGTTTGTGGAAGTCGGTTTGACTCCTTAGAAAGGGCTCTGGCATCAGGGTCAGCTACCTGACCTGAGGTTGCAGGTTTCAGCCTGAAATACTACAGTGCTCTGCAGTGTGGAGGCCGTGCTGCTTTGGGCAGGCCTGCGGCGCAGTTGGCTTGGTTATTGAGGGACTCACTAGCCCACTTGGCCGCTCATTCACCAGGCTGCTGTCATACATATCAAGAGTAATAATGGAGCCAGTAGTTGCCACATCTGTTTTTGTGGGTTTTTTATTTTTAATTTAAATTTTTTTAAAAAAAATTATTCAAATAAGACGTAACAATGAGACAGTTTCAAAACACGTTAGTAGGACAGCCACAATAATTAATACAGTGCATATTGTTGTCTTTGTAGTAGTTGTTCAGAGTACAAGATGCAGATATGATAACTTTTCTAAACACTAGTGGTATAAATATTTCTTCTCATTGAACTAGGAGAAAGTAGTTGTATGCATAGTCCAATATTCCATAAGAGTAGTGGGTTATCAGCAGAACTGGCAATGTTGGAAGCTGTTGACTTGAG
>PVKN010027636.1:0-13480 GCA_004027915.1 Capromys pilorides | reverse complement strand
CTTGTCTCAAAAAGTCAAAAAGACAAAAAAAAGAAAGAAGGAAAGAAAGTCTGTTAGAATTTTGCTCATGCCCAGAGACTTTGCCTAAGACTGAGATTAAGCATGGCAGACCAATTAATCTTTCAAGAGATATTTCAAAGCAGCAAATTACTGGGGTGATGGCATGGTTGTTATTGGGGGCTTTTAGCCAGATTTATGTTGCAAATCAAGAGCAAAGAGCCAAGCAGGATGATATAAAATGTTGTGAGTTTGGCCAGGAATGAAGCACCAGGAGAGCTGTGGATTGCAAAGATGGAGTTGAAAGGATCTCCACTGCTGGGAAGGAACCAGAGAATCAAAAGGATGGCCTGAGGGCATCACAAGAGGTAGCAGCTCTCTGCTCTTTGCAGCCCCAGAATTGCAAAGGAGAGAGGCTTTGCCTTGAGAAGAAAGCCACAGAGACCTAAGTACCAGAATAGCGGCAGCAGCCAAACTAGGTTCCAAAATGGCACCGGCATGGAGAATTCATTCCTCAGAATCAAGGTCAGAGTGTTCATCAATCCAGGCACTCGACCCCTACAACCAAGAGAGGAGGAAGCCTGGCTACTGCTCCAGCTGGCAGCAGACATTGGCATCATCCACATGACATTGGTTATAGGCGCATTCAGAATGCAGGAGTTGTTAGGTTAAGAAGGCTTCCACCTCGATTTCAGAAGAAGGCCTGGGAGGCCAGGCAGAGTGCCCCTGCGAGGGCAGTGTTTGAAGCAGAGAATGAGAAGCCTATTCAGTGGAAACCCCAGAAGTCTGGAAAAGCCAGAACCGTGTATCATCTAAGGGAAACTGCAAAGAGGGAGCAAAGCCAGCCTAAGAGAGAAGCCATGGAAACTATCATCAAGAGTGTTGTGGGGCTGAACTACATGGAGATCACAGCTCAGCACAGACTGTTTTGGATGCTCCAGTTGGAACTATGGGATTTAATATTTACCCTGCTGGATTTTGGACATGTGTTGATCTGAGTGTTTTGTATTACCCTGTTGTTTGCAGCTGTTGGAATGGTAATGTTTATCTTGTGCCATTGAATGTTGGATATGTTTAACTTTTCTTTTGTACAGGGGCTCACAGTTGAGAGTTTGCCTTGCTTTTGTCTCCTTGTAGGAGACTTGGAACTTGGACTTTTCAGTAATGCTGAAACTGTTGGGACTTTGGCAACTCTTCAAGATGGACTAAAATGTCTTTTGCACAAAGGGATGTGCATGGGGGGTCCAGGGGCAAAATTTTATGGTTTGTATCTAGTTGTCCCCACAAAGCCTCATGCAATCATGGGGCAGGGATTTCTAGAGTTTGAGACTTGACTCATGATCCACTGGGCTTATGTGTTTTAGTGCTGATGGGACTATGGGTCTGAATACTACTGGGATTATAGGTATAGCCTGAGGTGGGTAGGCTGAGGCAGAGAGCCTGATATAACATAAGGAGAGACAGAGAGACAGACTCGCTCTGTTTATCTCTGCTCCCCTGGTTGGTGGTTGCCTCTGTCACCATTTTGTTGCTGTCCCACTGCCATGAACTGCTGCCCTCTGCCATGTGTCATTCTGCCTTGGAGCCAACCAAGTATGGACTGAAAGCTCCAGTAACTGTGAGCTAAACAAACCTTTCTTCCTTCATTTTGGGTGCCAGGTATTTGTCCCAGCAATGAGAGAAGAGTAAGTGAGACACCCAGTGACACACTGTCTCCAGAAGCTTAAAAAAAAAAAAAAAGGGCATAGTGGTTCATACCCATAATCCCAGGGCTTAGGAGGCTGAGACCCTCCTGTCTCAAAAACAAAAACAAGACCTGGGGAGATAGCTGGGTGGCATAAGCACCTGCCTGGCAAGTACAAGTTCTTGAGTTCGATTCCTGATACCAAAAAACAAAAACCCCAAAACCAACCAACCAAACACCTGGAAAAAAAAGCAGCAACAGCTATCCTGTGCATCTGTCTTTACTCTTAGCCAATGTTACTAAGGAGGACAGTGCCATGTATTCTACAGCAACTTCTCAACTAGTTGAGGGTTGGGAGGAATTACGTGTACACAGAGTGGAGGCGTGGTAGGGGTAGACAGAGGCAGTAGGTTGTTGCCTATTTGTCAGTATGGGTGAGGAGGTATGGGAATTCTTTGTACTGGTCTTCCAATATTTTTGTAAGTTTAAAAAAATATTTCAAAATACAACATTTAAAAATAAACTACATCTTTGAACAGATTTCTCACTGCCTCTTGATCTTGCTAGGATCAAACATAATTACCAACACAAACAGGGAAACTAACCAGAGAAAGAAGGAAACATGGTTTTGTTTTTTACTTTTGACTTTATCTTCGCTCTCCCACCTCTTCTGTTTTATTTAATTTGCCTAGTACACATCATAACAGTGTTTCTTGGCCTCAGCTAAACATTGCAGTCACCTGAGGTTTAAAATTCCCTGTGTCTGGTCAAGGACTAGGCTTACAAATTTAATGGCTCTGGTATCAGGCATGAAAATCAGTATTATTATTATTTTTTTTTTTCTTATGGTCTGCTCAGCCTGCCCTGGGGGTGGGGCTGGTGCAGCATGTGATGCCAGGGATGGAACCCAGGTCCCCAAGGTTGCCTAAGCAGGCACTTCAGACTGCTAAGCCAGTATTGTTTTGCTAAAATCAGTATTGTTTTGCTAAATTCCCCCATGACTCTTTTTGCTGCTGTTGTTGTTGGTTTTCACCCTGAGCTATATCCCTGGCCCTTTTAATTTTTTTATTCTGAGTTGGTGGCTTAGTGCTCATCCTGGGCTTGAACTTCTGACTCTTCTGTCTCAGCCTCCCAATCCCTGGGAACACAGGCAAGCGCCACCACTTGGAACCTCAGGCGTCTGTGCCATGCGGCCAAGGCTGAAGCTGCATCTTCGCACCTCAAGCTTGCTCATTTCTGTTTTACAAATATCAGGGATGAGGCCCAAGAAGATCCAGTCCTTTATGAAGCTCTGGAGGTGGCCGCGCACAAAGCAGGGGAGGCAGCTGGTCAGTGTGACGCCCCCTTTGGGATTTGTGCACCTGCCTCCTGGCCGCGTTTTGTAGCCCAGCCTGGTCTCGAATTCGCAGAAATCTTCCTGCCTCAGCCTCCCGAGTGCTGGAATGACTGGCATGTGCCACCATGCCTGGCACAGACCTGTTCTTGAATTTAAGTGAATTTATAAAAAATAAGAACACAAGAACATAAAGGTAGTGAAATCAGGTGGTGGGGCAGATTTGATCAGGAAAGCCTTCTCTGATGGGTGGTCAGTAAAGAGGAGTCAAGATCCCTCCCTAAGCAGGGCCAGTGAGATAGCCCAGGTTCAATCCCCAGGACACACTGAGATGGCAATTGAGACCCAGTGTAGTACAGGGGTAATCCCAGTGCCTGTAATCCCAGCGCCTGTAATCCTAGCACTTGGGAGGCCGAAAACAGGAGAATCACTACAAGTCCAATCTATGTAGTGAGAGCCTGTAGATGCTGCACTACATTGTGTGTGTGTGTGTGTGTGTGTGTGTGTGTGCAGGGTCTCACTATGCAGCTCTCACTCATAGTAATCCTCCTGTTTCCTGCCTCCCAAGTGCTGGGATTACAGGGCCACGCCACCACCACGCTTGGACTCCATCACGGGCTCAGCATGCCCGAGAGAGGGGCTGACGCAGCAGGTGGGGCCTGGACTGTGCTACATAAATATTTTTAAAAAACCCTAAATGTGTCGTCTACCTGTCCCCCTTTTACTGGAGTGCTTCTCGAGTTTGGGTGTCGTCCTTGCCGAGGCCACGGCCGCGCAGACCTCTGTCCGTGTCACCCTGCTTTAGCACGTGCTGTCCTGCCGGTGGCCCCCTTGCACGCTGAGCCAATGCATTGCCCTGCCATTTGCTTTTTCTGTTTTCCTGCTTGACTCCTCAAATTTTCCTCAACTAGACAAAGCATTTGCAATTGTAACGCCAGGAATTTCTAAAAGATTTTGCTCCCAATTTAGAATGGTGAAGCACGTTTCCCTTAAGCCACACTGCTCCCCAAATTGTAAATCACGAGGCAGAATTCTGCCTCGTTTTAGCTCAGTCGCGGCTATTAATTTTTCATATCGCTGAACAGATTATCTGCAGATAATGTGCGCTTAACAAGCCTTAATTGCCGCTGCTCCAGGCTTCCCAACCTACTCGAGCGCTGTTTAAGATGAAGAAAGGCAAACTTGACCCTCAGTTTGTCTTACCTCATTAGCATACTAATATGATTACTATTTGCGTTTGGCTAGGGGCTGTTCTTTCACCCCTGCAATTTCCCTGGCAGAACATCACAGTTTTTTTGGTTGATTTTTAAAACAAATGGTCTAGCTACACTAGGGAAATAAGGTGGTGTTAGCACAAGGAGTGCGAGAGTGAGTTGATTGTCTGAAACGACTCCCCGCTGGCCTGGCCTCTTCGACAGCAGCAGCGCTGTTTGCCCAGCTCTCGGCAAATGCTAATGATGAATCCACGTTAGTATTTAAATAAACTCCACCCTACGACTTTTCTCACACTTCCTAATGAATGAATACTTCTGTCTTCCTCTGGAGTTACCTACATCCTGCAGCGTTCCTGCTGTTTGTTTTTTCTGTTTTGTTTTGTTTTCTTTTGTTTTGTTTGTCTTTTTGAGATAAGGTCTCACTCTACAGTTCAGGCTGGGCTTGGGCTCACTTTGTAACCCAGGCTGGTCTCAAACTCACAACGATCCTCCTGCCTCAGCCTCCCAAGTGCTAGGATTACAGGCGTGCGCCACTCTGCCTGGCAGGCCAGCTGTATTTTGATCATTTAAAATGTGGCTGAGGCCTTCCCAAAAT
This sequence comes from Capromys pilorides, assembly GCA_004027915.1. Classification (NCBI taxonomy): domain Eukaryota; kingdom Metazoa; phylum Chordata; class Mammalia; order Rodentia; family Capromyidae; genus Capromys; species Capromys pilorides. The sequence continues at coordinate 8,657 of PVKN010027636.1, read as the reverse complement.
TATTTCAGTTGCGACGCCCAGCGTGAGTTGGCTTCTTTCCTGCAGCCTTACCATTCACAGCATTTACCTTGGTGTGGGTTTACTCAGAAGGGAAGTGGCCCTGGATCTTACTGGTGGCAATCAGTACGGGATTTATTACAGAACCTTGCACTGGAGTTACAGGCATGTGCCACCATGCCTGACATTGAATATTTGTTTCGTTGCCTCAAACATTTTGTATGTCTGAAATATGTTTAGTAATATTCTGGGGTTTACAGATAGATTCAAAGTTTTTCTTTATACATTCCTTTATCTTCTCTATAAATGTAACACTTGGTTAAAATTTTATAGATTTTTTTTTAAAAATGAAAGGAAAAAACCAGTCCATTGCGGCGATGTGCAGATCACATCCTAAATGTATACATCTATACACCACCCAGCACATATGAAGTCTCAATGAATATTTAGTGAGTGAAAAAATGGCCGCCTGGCCCTCTAGCACATGAGACTAGGTTGGGGGAGGGAAAGCTGGGACGGAGGGACGCAGGCTGGCCCTGAGGCAGATGGCCCTGCAGAGCACCGGGTGGACACCTGCGGGCCTGTTCTTGTGTCTAAGGAGAATTAACAGGTGTGATCAGATTCATCCTGACAGGTGCAGGTGCTGCCTCGGCCCCTTTGCTCCGTCCTCACCCACGCTGTCCCTTCCTCGCTTCTCTTCCCAACCTATCTGTGTTGCAGGGAATCCAACCTCCTGAGCCCCGAAGCTGCCGCTATCTGTAGGCAAAGATGGAGCCCGCAGGACCAGTCTATGTACAAATAACGTCCGCCATCAAAACAGCGAGTGTGGTGAGGCGTAGCGCACATAAAAGCTACTTAAACGACGTGAATATGGAAGCCTGAAACATCAATCCAAGCAGGCCATCATTCCAGAAACCAGGGCTGGAGCACCGTGGACGCCCCGCACAGATCTGCCAGTGCATCCACTTTTTCTGAGTTCATTTATATTTTTACTAAGGTTCATGCACTTCCAAGACGAATTCCGTACCACCCGGAAAGCGTCTGATTTGTTGAATTAACCAGCGAGGTAATTCTCTGGGATGAGGCGACGTGAGGAACGTGTGGTCAGAATCTGCAGGGAAAACAGCAGCGATTTGCTGGGCCCAGCCAAGCCCGCTGAGTCTATGGGGCAGGAGGAGCAGGCCGCCTGGGACTTAGCAGATAGCCGACGAGGTAATAATCATCCTCGCGGCCGCGGATACGTTGTTTTGAACAGACTGCCGAAATCCTGCAGGTTTAATTGCCAATAAATCAGCATGACCTCCAATCCCTGGCAAGCCTTTTCTACACTGATCTTTTCAACCAGAAAATGAAGGGATGGATTTTACGGGGCATGCACACTGCCTGCCATAAGATAACAGAATTACCCTTGCCGCCTTCGCCGCCGCCGCCGCCGCCGCCGGCAGCACTCCATAATGGAGGACTCTGTTAATGGCAGGTTCTGTTTGCGTTTAGGTCATTTTCATCTTGTAATATAGTTATTTCTTTTTGTCATTATAGAAAGATGTCATTCTTTTTAAAAATTCTCTCATTTGTTGGCTCGCTACCTTGTGAGTTCACTGTTTTGCGAGAGATTTTATGCCTTGGTTAATTAACAATTTGCATTCAAGTATTCTGACTTGCTTAAATAGCTGTTCACATGCTGGTTGAAGTGGATGCTTCTTTTGGCTGCTTTTCAGATTTGTTTTAAAAAGTAGCTATTTCAAATGAAAATTTCCAATTCTTGACTATAATAACTAATACAAAAGTTTTAACTTGTATCCGTATTCACATGTAAAATAAACCCAATATTTATACTTTTGAATTATTTATTTTAATTGGAATGAGTAATATTCTGGGATATATATTTATATAGTGAGATGTTTAATTATATGATCACTGTAAGAAACCATCAAAATTTAAAATTGCTAAATTCCCAACACTCAAAGGCTAAGGCAGGAGAATGGCTGTGAGATCAAGGCCAGCCTGAGCTAAGTAGTGGGTTCAAGGCCAGCCGGAACCACATAGTGAGACCATGCCTCAAACAAACAAACAAACAAACAACCTAAATAATCAGATCTACTTTCTAGAATGATGCTATTGGCTATAATACTATTTACTGTAACTTTTCAGAACATATTAGGATGGAGAAGATGCTGGCATCATGGTAACATTGACATCGTTTTTTTAATCTCTCCAAACCTCCAGATAGCAACAAATAGAGGCGGGTGTGGTGGCATACACCTGCATACCCAGCTACTCAGGAGGCTGAGGCAGGAGAACTTACAGTGTGAGCCCAGCCTGGGCAGTTTAGGGAGACCCTGTCTCAAATTAAAAAAAAAAAAAGAAGGAAAGAAAGAAGGAAACTACTTTTTTTCCTTCTCTTAGTTTGAGGTTTGATTGTTATTGCTTTTGTAAGGCCTTGGGCATCATTAGATTTTTCTGTTTCGTGTCGCTCTGTGCTTTTCATGTGTGCATTTCAGCTGTCATGTCCCTCTGAGAACGGCTTTCATTGTGCACTCTAGGCTTTGTTATGTTGTGCTTCTACTGTCACTTAACTCTAGAAACATTTTTAGTTCTTCTCTGATTTTTTCTGTGATTAATTGATGTCTTAGTTACTTTTCTCTCGTTGCTGGGACAAATACCCAACATACAAGCTTAGGGGAGGAAAGGTTTATTTAGCTCATGGAGGTTTCATAATTTAAAGCAGCCTGAATTACGTAGCAAGACTTTGAGACTCTACACCGCTGTGTCCCGGATGACTTGCTCCATACCCCTGAGAGGCCACCGCCTGGTGGGGGCAGCGAGCCTCTGACAGCACATGCTGTCAGTTTAATGGTTCATGCTCCCTTAGCCCCGCCCCTCAAGCCTCACCCTGTCCTTTGGCCCCACCCTCAAGCCATGCACTTGACAGCCCCATGATTTACATGAGGCTTTGGAGGTCAACTGGATACAAGCCATAACATTCCGCCCCTGGGCTCCCAAAGTCTCATGTACAAAGTCTCATGTACATTTTAAATTATGAAATCCCTTCTGCAGAAGGCATTTTAGTCCATCTCTAAGAATTGTCAAAATCCCAACAGTTTCAGCATTGCTGAAAAGTTCCAAGCTCCAAGTTTCCTCCAAGATTCAAGGCAAACTCTCAACTGTGAGCACCTATTGCCATTCCAAAAGGTATACGTAGAAGAATACAAACCACTGGAGCCAAAACAAGTTCAAAATCCAGCCGGGCAAACATTAAATCCTATAGTTCTATGTGGAACATCTGAAGCAATCTGTGGCAAATTGTGAGCTCCATGTGGCTCCATCCTTACACACTTCTGGTGGTTGTAGCTCCCATGGCTTTTTTCTTAGGCTGGTTTTGCTCCCTCTTTGCAGTTTTCCTTAGATGATCCACATTCCTGGCTTTTCCAAACTTCTGGGTTTTCCATGGAGTAGGCTTCTCACTCATAGCTTTATACTTTGCCCTCCCCGGGGCACACTGCCTGGCCTCCCAGACCTTCTTCTGAAATCTAGGTGGAAGCCTTCTTAACCTCAGAACTCCTGTATTCTGCATGCACCTAAAACCAATGCCACATGGATGATGCCAAGGGCTGCTGCCAGCTGGAGCTGTAGCCAAGTTTCCTTCTCTCTTAGCTGTAGGGGTCAAGTGCCTGGATTTCTGAACACTCTGACCCTGATTCTGAGAAACAAATTTCTATGTCAGTGCCATTCTGTAATCTGGTGTGGCCACCACCTCCATTCTGGAACCTGGTGTGGCCTCTGTCTCCATTCTGGAACATAGGGCTCTGTGGCTTTCTCCTCAAAGCAAAGTCCCTCACCCTTGTGCTTCTGAGACTGCAAAGGTGAGAACCTGCCACCTCCTGTGACACCCTCAGGACATCTTTTCTATTCTCCTGTTCCTCCTGGGCAATGGAGATCTCAGCTCTGTCTTTGCAGTCCACAGCCTTCCTGGCGCTTTCTTTCTGGCCAAACTCACATTTTAAATCATTTTGCTGGGCTCTTTGCTCTTTATTCTCACCATAAGTCTGACTAAGAGCCCACAGCAATAATCATACCACTGCCCCAACATTTGACTGCTTTGAGATTTCCTTTGAAAGATTAACTAGTCCTCTATGTTTAAGTTCAGTCAGGTGAAGTCTCTGGACATGGGAAAAATTCTGCCAAACCTTCTGCCAAGCCAGAACACAAATGCTGTGGAGTCCAACAGCCAATGCAGTCCTTCTTCCCAGCAGAAACCTCCTCAGCCTGGTCTTTGCAGGTCGGCTTTCTATCAATCTTCTGGTCCGAGCTCTGACCAGAACCTCCCCTACAGAAGTGCCAAGACTGTTCCAGCGCTTTGCTCACAGGCAACATCTCCAAACCTTTCCTATCTCTTCCCATAAGCCATTTCCAAAAGCTTGTTATCACACGGTCAGGTATAGCCACAGTAACGCCCTCACTCTCCTGGTACCAAATTCTGTCTTAGTTACTTTTCTCTCGTTGCTGGGACGAATACCTGACACACAAGCTTAGGGAAGGGAAGGCTTTTTAGCTCACAGTTACTGGAGGCTTCATAATTTAAAGCAGCCTGAATTATATAGCAAGACCTTGAGACTCTACGCCACCACATCCAGGAAGATTTGCTCCATACCTCTGAGAGGCGGCCGCCTGGGGAGGGTGCTCTGACAGCGCGTGCTGTCAGTTTAATAGTTGGTGCCTCCCTTGGCCACGCCCCTCAAGTCCTGCCCTGGTGCTTTGGCCCCGCCCCTCAAGCCACACGCTTGACAGCCCCATGATTTACATGCGGCTTTAGGGGGACAACTGGATACAAACTATAACAATTGATTATTACATAACATACAGAGTCTGCCCACCCCCCAATGTGCATACATTTCAGGAAAAGAAAACTTATATAAATATTTTAATAGTAAATTTATTGAGAAGTGATGAGATTAATCCCGGCTACCTTCAGCCTCCACAGTGACAAGAGGTGCTCAAAGTGGGGGCCCTCGGCTTCCAAATATTTGCTAGTGTGGCCAGTGCTGCTTGGGTAACCTTGGTCACTGGGGCTGCTGCACATGCATTTTCAATTTCTCTCTTAAGGACCAGCAGTGTAGTGGGTTTTCTGCAATACATGACATACTTTAGGGTCCCCCATATGAGGGTGACGTCATCTGTTGAAAAAAAAAATCACACTTTTTCTTTTCATGAAAAATGTATATACATTTTTTTGGGCGGAGCATGTAACATTTAATCTCCATGTGTTTGCATATTTCTGTGGCTTTTTCTATTGTCGATTTCTAGCCTCATTGTTCTACTATTTAATAGCATGCAGGCGGTTATTTCATTTCTTTTATTTTTATGTAAGCACACTTTATGGCCTAAGCTATGGTCTGCTTTGGATACAGTTCTATGTGTTGTCCAGAAAAACGCACATGCTCTTAGATATCTGGTAAGCCCATTTATTCAGTGGTGAGATTTAGCTCTGACATCTCCTCACTGCTGTTTTGTCTGGTTCACCTGTGCATTTTTGAGAGTGGAATAATGAAAAAACACAACCCTGATATGATCGTATTGGTGCCTCTCTGTTCCTTCATGGCCAGTGGTTTTTGCTTTATGAAGCTGGGTGCACCCAGGTCATATCTATATCTGTATTTGCTACCTCTTCCTGCTGAATTGCTCCTTTTGCCAGTATGCCGTGGTCGTCTTTGTCTCTTCTGAGCAGTTTTGGCTTGAAGTCCACTGTATCTGGAGGTAGCCGCCTGCTTGTTTTCAGGCTCTGGCTGAATGGAATGTTGTTTTCCATGCTTTCGTTTGAAGTCTGTGTCCTCTCTTTTGGATAAGGTGCACGTCGTGTGGCAATACCTGGCTGCATTTTATTTTATTTTATTTTTTATATTATGGCCGGCTCAGCCTGCCCTGGGGGTGAGGCTGGCAAAGCATGTGGTGCCGGGGATTGAACCACAGGCCCTGTGGTTGCCTAAGCTTGCCTAAGCAAGTGCTTTAGACTGCTGAGCCATCTCGCTGGCCCCAATGCTGCATTTTAATCCAATCTCCTGGTCTATGATTTTTTTTTTTTCCGGGACCGGTGCTTGAACTCACAACCTTGCACTTGCCAGGCAGGCACTCCTGCCACAGAGCTATCTCCCTAGCTCCCTGGTCTATGATTTTTGACAGAGGAATTGATGTGGAGAGTTGCTAACACAGAGGATCATTACTGCAAGGTGTCTATTGAATCCCACCATTGCATTATTTATCCAGAGCAGATTCTTTCATTTTTTTCCTTTTGCTTTGCAGCTCTCCCAGCCACTGACCTCTGGTGCCCGTGGCCTCCCTGGCTTCATCTGGAATTCCCTTAAGTACTTTCTGCAACCTGGCTGAATGGTCACGCGTTGCTTGTCAAGGAAAGTCTTCATTTCTCCATCAATTTTGAAGGCTAATTTTTCAAGGTTTTAAGGTCTGGGTTGCAATTTCTTTCTTTTAGGGATTGAAATATTTGTTCTAAGCCTCTCCTGGTGTTTAAGATTTGTGCTGAGAGACCTGCAGTTATTCCAGTGGGTTCACCTGTCTAGGTCATGCAATGCTTTTCTCTATCAGCTTTTAGCATTCTTCCTTTTGTCAGATTTTTGTTTTTATGTCTCTATTCCACTCTATTCCATTCTATTCCATTCCATTCCATTCCATTCCATTCCATTCCATTCCATTCCATTCCATTCCATTCCATTGCACTCTACTCTTAGTACTGGGGATTGATCTCTGAACCTTGCGCTTAGCAGGCAGGCACTTGTGCCACTGAGCTATATCCCTGCCCTGAGCTTTTTTTTTTTAGACAAAGTCTCACTGTGTAGCACAAGCTGGCCTCAAACTCACTTATGTAGCCCACGCTGGCCTCAAACTCCTGGTGATCCTCCTGCCTCAGCTTCCTGAATGCTGGGATTACAGGCACGCACCACACTATTTGGCTCTGTATTGCATTTCTGGCGCTCTGTCTTCTAATTTTTCAAGTCCATTGTTTTCACTGAATTTTTGTATCATTTGTCTCTATTTGCTGTCTTTTCATACTTTTCAAATCTTTTTCCAAGTGATTATTCATGTATTGCCTTGGTTAACTCAGCTAATTCTTTGCTTCCTATTTGAACTTGTCAAACATTTTTATTTTATTTATTTATTTATTTTGTCTTTTTGAGACAGGGTCTCATTATGCAGTTCAGGCTGACCTTGAACTCACTTTTGCAGCCCAGGCTGGTCTCAAACTTACACCGATCCTCCTGCCTCAGCCTCCCAAGTGCTGGGATTACAGGCACGTGCCACCATGCCCAGCACTGTCAAACATTTTATTGATTACATTTTTATTTGTTTAATTAAATCCTCTCTGAGCATTTTAAACACATCAGGCATTTATATATTTTTTTATTTTACTGCCGCAAACATTTTGCCTAGTTTTTCAGTTCCTCGACTGTGGCTTCCTTTACTTCAGTATCTGTGAGATCAGTTTTTGAGGAATTAGAAATTATGGGGAGGATCTTGTGGCCTTGCCCACTTAGCCTCTACTGGCTTTGTGCTCCAGATGCAAGTTAGAGCAAAGAAACTCTCACTGCTGTGTAGATCTCCGTAGTTAGGTTCTTTCTGCATTCTGTCCTTGGACTTGGTTATGTTTTGGTGCTTATAACCCTCTTCAAACTACTCACCATAATATTGCAGGGTCCTCTAAGTCCTCTGATCTTCTGGGGTTGGCCCCCTCATACCACTCATGGAAAAGAAAATGAATCACAATAATATCAACAATAATACAAAGACAGATCAGATATCGTCACACAATAAAAGCCAGTTAAAAGCAACAACTATGCTGCATTAACAATAGAAAAGGAGGACCGACTAGATAGCTCAGCAGACTAAGCACCTGCTTAGGCTAGTGCAGAGACCAGGGTTCAATCCCTGTACCTGTCCTGCCACTGAGCACTCTCAGCTGGCCACCACTGGGGAGGCTGAAAACAGGAGGGTCATCAGAGTCCGAGCTGCCTGGTGAGACCTTGAACCAAATACATTTTCTTAAAAAAGCAGAGCAAAACACAATAGCAATAGTGACAACAACAACATAATAGAAAGGAAATCAGGGGGCCAGTGAGATAGTTCAGAGGTCTAAGGTGCCTGCTTATGCAAGCTTAGGCAAAGTGATCCCTGGCACCACATGCTGGGCTGTCCACATTTAAAAAAAAAAGAAAAAAAAAAGAAGGAAATCAGCAATAGTAAAGGAGTCAAAGACAAGCTGGTCTTTGACATATTGTAAGGACTGATAATCATTACAACTGTACCATCCTTAGCTGGGCATGGTGGCGCATGCCTGTAATCCCAGCATTTGGGAGGCCGAGGCAGGAGGATCAGTGCGAGTTTGAGACCAGCCTGGGCTACAAAAGTGAGCTACGAGAAAGCTACCACAGACTTAGTGGGTTAAACGACGGCCATTTACTGTCTCTTTGCTCTGGAGACTAGAGGTCCCCAGCCAAGACAATGGCAAGGTTGGGGCCTCTCTCTGTGGGCCTGGAGGCAGAAGCTTCTGCTCAGCTGCCCAGTTCCTCACGCTCTCTTCCTCTGAGTGTATTTCTGGGGCCAAATGTCCCCCTTTTTAAGGAAATCAGTCAGAGTAGATTGGAATCCTCTCT
>PVKN010027635.1:0-13468 GCA_004027915.1 Capromys pilorides | reverse complement strand
ATGTGTTACAATTGGTTCCTCCCTGGAGCATGACCTGGGCCTGCCTAGGATATGATTGGCTCCTCCCTAGAGCGGGATCAAGGGCCCATCCTGGGGTGTGATTGGTTCCACCCTAGGGCACAACGGGCCCACATCAGAGTGACTGAGCACAAAGAGACTTTTTAAAGTGCTGTTACTCTCTGCTCCGGTGAGTTGGTTGAGTTGGTTGTTCTGCCGCCATGAACTGGATGCCCTCTGCCCTGTTCCACTCAGCCTTGGGCCAGCCGAATATGGACTGAAACCTCCAGCAACTGTAAGCTAAATAAACCTTTCCTTCCTTCATTTTGAGTGTCGGGTATTTGTCCCAGCAACGAGTAAAAGTAACTAAGACACCTCTTATACCTCTACAATGAAAAGGACCAATTTAAAGCTTTATGAACATGATCTGAATGGGCTTTTTTTTTTTTTTTCAGTACCGGGGATTGAACTCAGGACCCTGTGCTTGCCAGGCCAGCACTTATTCCACTAAGCTATCTCCCTGGCCCTGAATGGACATTTAAGAAATATGCAAATGATCAATAAATGCCAATTCCTGCTAGGATATATATAATAAGAAAGGAAATTAAAGTGACTGATCATGGGCCACGAGAGTACAGGCCTGTAATCCCAGGTCCTTCACAGGCTGTGACAGGAGAATCGGCTTCAAGGCCCACCTAAGCAATTTAGGCCATCTCAAAATTTAAGAAAAGAAAAAAGGTGGAACCAGGCGTGGTGGTACATACTTGTAATACTAGATACTCAGGAAGCTGAGCTAGGAGGATTATAAGGCCAGCTTGGGCAAGTTAATGAAACCCTGTCTCAAAAAAGGGGAGGAATGTTTGGGATGTAACTCAGTACTAGAGTACATACCTAGTATACATGAGATACTGTTTTTGTTTTGTCTTTTTTTTTTTCCTTCTGTATTTAGGACAGGGTCTACAGGGTCTTACTACATGTATCAGACTCATAGTGATCCCCGTTTTCAGCCTCCCAGGAGCTGGGATTACAGCACATGCCACTCAGTCTCAATTACTGTCTCAGTGTGCCTTGGGGGTGGGGCTGGCACAGCACACTATGGATCAAATCCTGGCCACTGGGCTCTGCCTAAGCAGGTGTTTTAAACTGCTGAGTTATCTGACTGGCCCTGTTTTGTCTTTTTGAAATAGGGTCTCACTATGCAGTTCAGGCTGGCCTAGAACTCATTTTGTAGCCCAAGCTGGTCTTGGACTCACATCAATCATCCTGCCTTAGCCTCCTGAGTGCTGGGATTACAGGCATGTGCCACCAGACCCAGTGAGACCCTGGCTTTGATCCCAAGTGTGTGTGGGTGGTGGTGATGGTGTTGAGTATGTGGAGAAATTATAAACTCATAGATGCTGGTAGAAATGTAAACTGGGCTGCAATTGTGCGAGTCTGGCAATTTCTCAGGTTACAGTCATCTTCCAACCTGGCAATCCCATTCGTGGATATGTACTCAAATGAACTAAAAACATGTTCACACACTTCCACAGAATACTCATAATAATCAAACAGGTGAAATCCAAATGTCTGTCACCTAATATGTGGATAAGCACAAGACGGAATATTATTTGTGAATAGTAACAGCAATGAAGAATATGCTGCAGGCAGAGATACCTTGAAAACATTGAAGAACTGTTTTTTTGTTTAATAGCTTTTTTTTTTAAATCTTAGGCAAGGGTCTACAGGGTGTTCAGGATCTTACTACTAGATCGGACCCAATGATCTGCCTGTTTACAGCCTCCCAAGAGCTAGAATTACAGGCATGCTGCCATGCCCAGGCTCAGTTGTCATCTCAGTGCTCCAGTGGCGGGCTGGCACGGCAAGCACAGCAAGCGATTTAATCTGCTGAACTATTTGGTCAGCCCTTGCTTGTTTTTGATATAGGGTCTCACTATGCAGCACAGTTCAAACTTGCATCACAGTTTGGACTCATAGTGCTCCGTCTCAGCCTCCCTTAGTGCTGGCATTTCAGGGGTGCACCACCACACCCAGTTTGAAAGAATTTTGTTAGAGAAGATAAGATTTGATTCTGTTATAATGGTCAGAATAGGCAAATCTATAGCAACAGAAAGATTAGTGTGATAGCCTAGGGTTAGAGAAAGAAGGAACAGGGAATTAACTGCTAATGACTGTATGGTTATTAGGGGAAGACTGACAAAATATTTTCATTTTGGGCCAAGGAGATAGGTCAGAGGAATAAGTGCTTACCTGGCAAGTGCAAGGTCCTGAGTTCAATCCCTAGTACCACTAAAAAAAATTTTTTTTCATTTAGTAGTAACTATTGCACAATGTGAATATACTATAACCCACTGAATTGTATATATTACAGTGGCAAATTTAGCTGGAAATGGTGCACGTCTGTAATCCCAACAGATGGGAGGCTGAGGCAGGAGACCCACTGAGAGTTTTAGGCCAGCATAGACTAGATAGTGAGTTCAAGGTCAACCTTAACTACATAGCAATCAAAAAATTGAAGTATTCTCTCTCTCTCTCTCTCTCTCTCTCTCTCTCTCTCTCTCTCTCTCTTTGCAGTATAAGGGATTTAACTCAGGACCTTGCGCTTGCCAGGCAAGCACTTATTCTACCGAGCTATCTCCCTGGCCCTGCAATCCTCAGTAGTGAAGACCAAAATGAATACTGTGGTATAAAGAAGGGGAGGTTAAGCCAGCAGCAGCAGGTGGTGTAATGCAGCCAGATGAGGCCAGGTGCACGGAGATTGCAAGCCCTAAGCTCAAGACTGGCCACCCAACGGCCCCTTTTCTCTCCTGCAAGCATCTTCCTATGATTTAATTCCAGTGATCCTGACAGTGTAAGATTCTGTGGTTCCATCCCTGTTTAGGAGTGGGCAGCTGAGCCTGATGATGCACATTTGTAATTCCAGCACTTGGGAGGCCTAGGGAGGAGGTCACTTTGAGTTAGAGGCCAGCCTGGGCTACATAGTGAAACTGTTTTAAAAAATTGAAGAAAGTGGGGCTGGGGAGACAGCTCCGTGGCAGAAGTGCCTCCCTGGCAAGTGCAAGGTTGTGAGTTTGAACCCCGGTCCCACAAAAAAAAAAAAATTGAAGAAAGAGAAGTGCACAGGCTAGCAGCACATTCGCACACACTTTCAGTCCCAGCGCCCAGGAGACCAAGGCAGGAAGACCATTGTAAATTCAAGGACAGCCTGGGCCTATGTAGTGAGTTCAAGCCTGAACTACATAGGTCCTGTCTTCAAACAGAGTGGACAGCTCAGCGTTCCAACAAAACACAGGCTACTCAGGGGCTTTCTGGAAGGTAATTTTTAGAGAAAAACTCAAAATCTGGCTACCTCTGGTGTGTGAAGTTATAATGCCTGCAAGCTACTTGGAGGCCAGTTGGTTGGACAATAAATAGTTGAGGGCAGACCAGAGCCACCTGGGTCTATACAGCTACCCTACCTTGGTGACTTGTCTTTTTTTAAAAATGCATATACAGTTTCTGCTTGTGATGATGAAGAATGCATAGAAACAGGTCATGGCTATACAATGTTGTGAGCGTATTCGACACCACTGCTTTACTGTATATACTCAAAAGATGGTAATGTTACCCGATAGTCTCCTACTAAAAGTGGCTCGCAAGATAAATATTACTAAGTTTTGTAGTGATCAAGCTCCTAGAATTAGATTCCAGGTTGTTCTGATCTTAAACAAAGAATGGAATGCAACTGTCAAAATAATGAAGTTTTTTCTTAAAAAAAAATAAGAGGGAATAACTGGCTCTGTAAAGCAAGCTTGGATCAAATGAAATAGCAAGATAAAAAGCATATGCTGGAATGGGCTGGCGAGATAGCTCAGTGGACTAAAGCACCTGCGTAAGCAAGTGCAGGGACTTTGGTTTGATCCCCTGTACCACATGCGGCTCTAGCCCCACCCCCAGGGTGGGCTGAGCCAGCCACGCGGGGGAGAAAGTGCTAGAAGACATAGGGAAGAGTATTGTAAGGAAAGCCATGGAAGCTTTTTTTAATAACAATTAAGAGCCTCTACATAGTTTAGGGTGGCCTCAAACTCATGGTGATCCTCCTGGATTCAGCAGTGCTGGTGTCATAGGTGTGAGCCACCCACCCTAGCTGGCCCTGTTGTCCCTGACTTTATTCTTTCTTATAGGCCAAAGTACACCTTAACGTAGGTACCTGGTGACCACAGGTTTGGTTAAAATGATGACCTCAGGGATAAGGATCCACTATATGAGATCAGGTCTCACAGGGTAGTTCAGCCTGGCCTTTAACTCTTGGCGATCCTCCTGAAGGCTGGGATTACAGGCATGTGCCACCAGTCAGCCTGCACTTTTATCTATATCCAGACTTTACAGTTCAGGACAGGATGGAATTGAGCACACACACACCTCTTAGTGGAAGTTCTTGCTAGGTTTTATATTAATGGTCTAAAGCTGGTCAGATCAGTTAATATGTTCTAGGAAGGAAAATTAAGTTCAAATTCATCCTATTTTTCACTTGTCCCCTTTTATGTAGTCATGAAAGTTATGGCCTGGGGACACAACTCAGTGGAGGAGTGCTTACCTAGCATGTGGGAGGTTTAGTTTTGATTCTGTTCTGGCAAAAACCAGGTTAACACCAGGCTTAGGCTTTGACCTGTCATACTTGTGTATCTGAACTACAAAACTGGAGTAATACCATATCACAGCACTGGCCCTAAAATGAAATAGAACACAGAAGAGGTACTAGCACAGTCCATGGCTCACATTTTACTCCTGAACAAATCTTGAAGACTCCCAACTACACTTTATGTACTCACACCAATCTGCCTTAGCCCTACCCATTCCATTACTACCTTCCAGAGTATTAATTTTGGAAGGTGATACCTGCTCACAAACTGGGAACATCTACAGCCTAGGACTTTAGCAATAATGAAAGGAAAGAAAAGCAGCTTAAATGAAATGTCATTTTATGGACTTTGCCCCTGGTAGACACTTATGTTTTTGACTACACAGGAGTTTAAATCCTGAATATCCTTTTGAACTTGCTGCTCATGGATGTACAAGGAACCTAATTTTCCTCAATCTGTTTCCTACTCGGTATGATACAAGGAACACCTGTATCACACTATTGTCTTAAGACTGGAGGTAAGCTACAACACATTTTTCAAGGGCACCAGGTGTGGTGGCCCACATCTATTAATTCCAGCACCTCAGAGGCTGAGGCAGGGGTGAGTTCAAGACCAGATTGAGGGGGCCGGCAAGACGGTTCAGCGGTCTAAAGCGCTTGCTTAGGAAAGCTTAGGCAACCATGGTTTGATTATAGCTTAGGCAGAGACTGCAGTTCAATCCTTGGCACCACATGCTGTACCAGCCCCATCCCCAGGGGCCCCATCTCCAGGGCAGGCTGAGCCGGCCATAATACAAAAAAAAAAAAACAAAAAATACAAAAAAACCCCAGGTTGAGGGCCAGCCAATTAGCTCAGCGGATTAAAGCACCTGCAAGCAGGTGCAAGGGCCAGGATTCGATCTCCAGGCCTGCTGTGCCAGCCCTGCCCTGGGGCGCACTGAGATGGCAGAGACTGGGTGTGGTGACACATGCCTGCAATTCTAGCTCTTGGGAGGCTAAACAGGTGGATCACTAGTCCAATTTAGTGGTGAGACCCTGAACATCCTGTAGACCCTTCCCTAAAATACAAAAAAAAAAAAAACCCGCCACCTTGGACTACAGTGATCTCAAGGCTAGCCACAACCACAGAGATCCTGTCTCAAACACCATTAAAAAAAGAAAAAAAGTACGTAGATTTTCTTTGGGAGGGCACAGGAGATGAAACCCAAGGCTTTGTGCATGATAGGCAAGTATTCTACCTTCGGACATGGGAAAAGGCAATTTTTTAGTGTATAAACTCACTCCCTATTCTACAAACCAGTCTGTTAAAGCACATAAACTACAACCATGAATTATTAAAAGTGCTACATGTTAAAACTTTTTTCCCCATTAACATATTTGTAACTCTCCTTAGGAACCAAATGTCATTTTCTTCATATACCTTACATCCACATACAGACACCTGACAAAGCTACAATAGCTTCTATTAACCTATGACAACTTTAGATGTCACTGTGAAGGAAGTGGAAATTTTCCTGTCAGAAAATAAAACTTTAGGGAATGTAATACAACCATATACAAAAACCACAACCGTATACAAAAACCACTTCTCTATCAGCAACAGTATACTCCTGGATACCTTTCCAACTTATAAACTATATATATATCAATGAAGGATTCCTAGGTTCTCTGTACTTTACAATGGAACCTGTATACCTTATAACTAAAAGCATTCAGCCCCGAGTCAGAGAAGCCAGGTTCCTCATTGGTGGGGAAAAAAAAATCAGAGGCAGCATTCCAAGCCAAACTGTATCCAGCTTTATTAAAGATACTTTTCATAAACAATCATGGTATTTCAGGCAGGACATGGGCACACAATCTTTAACAGTATACAACAACTTTCAAACTCCCTTCTTGGATGGACTACCAAAAATCAGAAAGCCACTATAAAATCCAATGAAGTCTTCATTTGAGGCTCTGAAGTAGGGAAAGTTTAGAGTGAGGGTTGACATTTCACATTTAGCATGTTGTTTAACAACTTTTCACAAGCCGACCCTGACTTTCAGGAAATGAAAATGGCAGAATTATCAATCTGAAGATCCACAATCTAGAAAAAGAAATCAATTGTTCTTGTGGGACACCATCTCAACGTTACTGGCAAGTCCAGATTGCCTGACACACTGGTAACATCAATTTTGGGAATCAGATCCCAATAGGTCTCTGGGCTTAAGGAAGTTAAGCCTATGCTGATGGCAGAGGAAAGGAGGACATAAAATGAACTGGGAGCTGTCCCGTACCACAAGGCATTTATGCCAAGGTGGCCACATGTGTCAACATCAGGGAATCCCTCCTCCTGGGAGCCAAGAGGAAGTCTCTCAAAACCAGCAGGGAAAGGTGCCTTCCCCACATCAATCTGGCTTTGGAGACATTGTACTACTGACAAAGGCTCCTTCCCCCAAAACAATGAAATGTTCTGTGTGCTAACAACATAGCTTAAAAAAAAAAGTAAAACAAAATTCTGCATTTTTATAAAACTTGATAAAAAATAGTATTTCAAACTGTACAGTCACCAGAAGTACACAGTTATCAAAAATGCACACACTTCACTTGGCATCTCCAGCACCTTCAGCTTTTTGTGCCTAAAAGACAATCAAGAACAAAAACCAGATTAACAAACGTAGATTTCATCCCATTTACAGAATCATTTTGCTCCTAAGCCACAGTTCAGGCTTATGGTACTTAAGACACCAAGATACTACTACTTTTGAGAATGGCCTTGCCATTCGGCAGCTTCGCTAAGGCACTTTGTGGCCAGGCCCCACTGTAAAACTGAGGAAAAAGGTACAGTACAACCCCCTGAAGTGAACCCCAATTTAGAAACCCTATGGTGCATAATGTGCTGGGTACAGTACCTCACAGCACTACAGGACAATACACTGCCTTTAAGGCAAAAGCACAGATTAAGAATCCTAGCTGCCAATTAGGTTTTGTTTTCACTTTGTTTTTTGCTATGTGTTATAACTCTGGATTTGTGCTTATGCAAATTTGTATGATTTTTTTTTTTAATGGCTGGCTCAGCCTGCCCTTGGGGTGGGCTGGCTGGCACAGCATGTAGTGCCAGGGATCAAACTGTGCTCCCTATGGTTGCCTAAGCTTTCCTAAGCAGGTGCTTTACACTGCTGAGCCATCTTGCCGGCCCCTTGTATGATTTTTTTTTTTTTTTTAAATTTTTATTTATTTGTTTGCTTGTTTATTTATTTATTTTGTGGCTGGCCCAGCCTGCCCTGGTGGTGAGGCTGGCGCAGCATGTGGTGCCTGGGATCGAACCGCAGTCCCTGCAGTTGCCTGAGCTTTCCTAAGCAGGTGCTTTAGACCACTGAACCATCTCGCCGGCCCCTTGTATGATTTCTTACGTTAAATTCCAAATAAACGCTTTCTCATTTGGAAAAAAATCCTATGTATGTTAGGGGGTTGGAGAAATAGCTTCATAGCATAGGTGCTTTCCTGGCAATTGCAAGGACCTGAGTTTTAATCCCAGGTCCCACAAACAAACAAACAACAAAAATCCTATGTTAACTGGAAAATCATAACATATCTAGAGTGACGTAAATATAAAGGGTAGTAAGAAGCTTTTAGGACCATAACCAATTGAGTTATCACACTTAAACAGCAACTGTACCTGGTCTGTTTTGGCATCTCCATTTTCTGCAGGGTTATTCCCATCCTTGCTGGCATCAGCTTTTCCCTTTTTCCCTTTGGGTACTTTCTCTCCCTTCTAAAAGTGAGGAAAGACAGAACTGGTTTTCCCTTTATATTATTAGCTCATAGATGCAAAGCTCCACACAAGGTTTTGGTCAGTTTAGCTTTTGCTAACATTAACTGTACTAAATAGTAATTTCCTGTGGTCCTGAGCATTAAAAAATCATATGCAAGCATAGTATGAGAAAATTAAACATTTAAGACTTTAGTGCAACAGCTTTTGTAAAATGACAAGATTCTTGATTAAAAATGTTACAAATACTACAACTGAGACAAGTACCAAAACACCTTATGAAGTCATGAGTATGCTGAATTAAGGTAGTATGAAGGATTGTTTTGCTTTGAGACAAGGTCTTGCTGTGTAGCCCAGGGTGAGCCTTGAACTATGTAGCCTAGGCTGGCCTCAAACTTGGAGTAATTCTCCTGCCTCAGCCTCCCAAGTGCTAGGATTACAGGACTTTACCACCAGGCCTAACTAAACAGTGCAAGAGTTTCTGAAGATAGTCTCACTGTTTAGGTTGCCGTCAATTTACTAGGCAGCCTAGGATGGCTTCAAACTTGTGATCTTCCTGCCTCAACCTCCCCAGTACTGGGGTTAAAGGTAGGGACCACACTGGGCAGAAGACAATTTTTCTGTGAAAAAAATACCAATTCCAATGTTAGTACAATTATCTTTCAGCTTCACTTACCTTTGCAGGGGCCTTTTTAGGCTTGGGCTCTGGCTTTGGAGGAGCTGGTTTCTTATTTTGGCAGGCAAAGAACATGAAAATATTAATACAATGACCAAAGATAACTCACAACCAGGCCACAGTACTAACAGCTTAGAATATTCTACTAATCAAAGACTTGTGGTTAACTTCCTTTTAGAAACGTAACTTGTTAAGTGTCCTTCCTCTCTTGACTAGTCATCAGAATCTCGGAACCCTTAAGTCCACAAGTGCAATGGTCTGAGGTCTAGCAGACATTCCAACCACCCTCTAATCCATCTACCCAAAACAAAACTTTTCCAGTGCCTTTCAGTAATGATGACCATTCAAAAACTTTAAAGCAAACACACTTACAGCAGACAACCTTGCAGATCTTCTCTGTGGCTATTAAAATAAAAACCAAGAAAGTTAGAAAAATAAGCAGAAGTTTTGTCCCAATTTGTTCTAGACTAGAAGCAGCAAAGGCAGTGTCTTTAGAGAAACTCGGGTCTTGGGGCTGTGGTTAATTCGCACTAATAGAGTCCCGTCGTCCTTACTGTCCGAGGCTCTGTACAACCCTCTCCAGAGAGTAAGACTTACTTCATCTTTCACCTTGGCTTTATCACCTTTAGCATCCCCTTCAGCCTAGAAAATATAAAGGAAAAAATACTGTAGCTTCTGATAGAGAATTTCAGTTGAGTCTCTAAACTTAACAAGGTTTTAAGACAAAATTGAGAAACCTCAGCTTTGGTAGGACGCACATGCCCAGCTTCCGGCAAGTAACCCGACTGCACCGAGTAGTCTAAGCTCGCTCTCGGAGCAGAAGGCGCGCGCAGAGGGCCCGGCCTGCGCGCGCTGAGCTGGAGTCCGGCCGCGCCACCGCGCCGGGCAGGAGCAACAGCTGCAGCTGGTGCAAACAAACCCTCTGGAGGCGGAGTCGAGCGCCGTTGCCATGGCAGCCGTCCGAGGGCGGGCGAGGGAGGCGCGCGCGACTCGAGGAACTCGTGGGCGGCGGCGGCGCGCCTCTGAGTGCGGGGAACGTGGGCGGGCAGAGGCGGAGCCACGTCGGCCCCGCCCCCTCGCGGCGGCGGTTTTTGGCGGCAGCGCATTCCCCGGCCCGCCAACCCTGAGCGCCGCCTTCCCGCCCTTTCGGGTTTGAATCGCCCGCCCGCCGGGAGGGGGCCTGGCGGTGGGGGAGGGGCACAGGGCGGGAGCGAGGAGCCCGAAGGGAGCCGGATAAACAGCCACCAACATGGCTCCTCCCGCCGCGGCCGCCGCTCCTCCAATATGGCCTCTGGCGCCCGCGGGCAGCCGCGCCGCGTAGGGTTAGCCTGAGGCCGCCGACCCCGCCTCGAGCCCCAAGCTAGCGGCTTTCCCGCTCAGCCCGCGCCGTCTCTCGCGCCCCGAGCTGGGACAGCGGTGGCAGTGACGGAGCAGCGGTAGTCTCGCTGCCTGCGGCCCTCGCGCCACGTACCTTTCTCTTGGGCATGGTGGCGACGGCGGCGGGTCACAGGCGCTAGACACGAGATGCAGCGGCGCGCGGCTTTGGGTGGCCCGAGGGTCGTGCTCGCTTCTTCTTCACACTGCTCGGGCTCCGGGGGGTTTATAAAGTTTTTATAGCGCTGGGAGCCCCGGACCGGTTAGAACCGGATTTCACCTCCCGCCGCCGCTCATTGGCCCAGCTGGGGTCACGTGGGCGGGGTTTAAACTCACCTCCTCTGGAGGGAGTGAGGAGGGGACTGGGGGGGAGGGCGCGCGAGACGGCGGCTCGCCGAGGGGTGGGGGCGCAGTGGGGCGGCGCACGTCAGAGGCAATAAATGAAGAGGGGTGCGCGAGTCGGCGAGCTCTGGGTTTCGCTCCCGCCGAGAGCTAGCTTTTGCAAACTAAGTTCCTTCCACCTTATGCAACCGGGCTACCACTTCTCCAAGCCGTGCGACACTCAGGGCGCATCTCGGTTTTCCTTCCCGCTCCCGCTGGGGGCCCCAGAAGAAGGGTTTGGGAGGCCTGGCCGCGCCGCTCTGCCGGAGGGAGGAGCATGTAGCTCGAGGCACAGGCTGCAGCGCCCGGGGCCAAGGCTGACGTTCGAGTGGGAAAAGAGCGGGGAGGCCAGCTTGGCGCAGCTGGACGTGCATCCTTCCAAGCTTCCACTCCGGGGAAGCCCTTCGTAGGACTCACCTGGATGGCGGTCTGCTCGAGGTGGGGAGGGGGGCTTGCCAGGGAGACTTCAAGTCTTTTGGGTACTGCGGGGCAGGTAGGAGCTGTCCTTTCAGCACCCATTTGCACGGTCTCCTCCCCAAAGGCTCATGAAGCCCCTCAACGCGTGTTGGGTGGCTCCTTCAGGTCTCTGCATGCCTGCACCTCAGGACCCTGTCACAGAGAGGGGCCTCCCAGAAGCCTCTGACTGCTCCCCTCCCCCTAACATTACAGGTCTTTATACATCCAGCCCAGCTGCCCCCACCCGACGCGGCCACCAAGCTGAGGCGCTGCGGCCACCGCAGCTGGCGAAATCCCTGCTTTCACTGTCAAGCTGGCTTCCTTTTACTTACGCGAATAAAGAGGGTGGAAAAAAGAGCCGGGGATTAAGAAACAGGTAGAGGAACAGGTGTGACGTTAATAGGGCTCTTACAGTGTCTCCCACCCCAAGCCATGGGGTCCTGGGGCTAAGCGAGTGCACGGAGACAAGGCAAGCAATTGCAGCAAAATAAGTGTTCTTCCATTGCAATTGGCAAACAAATCTTGCACCTAATAATTTTTAACAATTCTATTTGAGACCAAGGGGAGCACAAGAACTGGATAACTATTGAGAGGGTTTGGCTTACGGGTGAGAGGACAAATAATTTTTCTCTGACTTCATGAGGCAAGTGTAGAAGCTGCTTGTTTGAATCAAAACACTAAACTGCCACGAGTTCACAGCCAAGTATTTTGCAGTTCTTGCTCGTGGGCAACGCTGGACCTTCTGCCTCCTTTCCACTCCCTGCAGGGCCTCCAGGGGCAGTTCCTCCCTACTCCACCCAGAGTACCTTTCCCAAAACACAGGACCTCAGCCCAGAGATGCTACTCCCATTGATCACCTCTACTGTCCCTGGTCATGAGGGAGTTGCAGAAAGAAGACCCAACAGCCTTCCTCAAAGGGCACATCTCGTTTGCTGCCTGCAGCCCCTCATTCCCGCCTTAATTGTAGGGCTCTGCATTATAGCCGAATAATTCATGCCTCCCTAATTAAGGCTGTCAACAGCCCCATTGTAAAGCTGGAAAATGTACAGCACCTGCTCTCCGGGAACCCAGTGCCAGGGATTGGTAGTGGGTTGTGCCAGGTGTGTAGGGGGCCTTGCCAAAGGGTGCGCTGATTGGCTTTGCAATCACAGCGACTGGCATTTGTGCTTGAGTCTCAGAGCAGGAATGAGGGCCAAAGAGTTTCTAGTGCCAGGTATTCAAGCACAGAAAGGGAGGATACCAGGGCACAGAGAAGTTATGGGTCTGAGGAATATACTCAATACTGCTTGCCAAGGTCCTACCTCTCTCTGAGGGAGATGCTGGGCAGCTTGCAGAGTAAACTAAGACCAAAGAGTAGTGTTTGGTTGGTGTTACTGCCTGGTCCTTGCTGCCGTGGGGGCCCCGAAGCAGAACTGCTCCGGCAGACAGTGCTTCAAAGGCATTAATCCTCTCAGCAGCTCTGCATGGATGCCTGGCAGGGGGAGGTAAGGGAAAGGACACAGCCCTGACTCTGCCCTCACCTTCCTGCTGGGGAGCCTTGGCCCTCACAGGCAGATAGGGCCTGGAACAAGTTTTGCCATGCTGGGACTAAATTGTCCCAGGGCCCACATGGGGAGCTTGTCAGAACGCTGAGTGAAGTCTTGAAGACTGAAGTGTTTGAGGCGGTGAGGGCCGGAGGCAGCCACTTGGGAGAAGTGCTCGGTTCTGCAGTCCTGATGTGTTTCACGGAGAGGCCTGTGTTCCACTAGACCACCAGGGTCTACAGGCCCTTCTGTTACCCTGTAGCATTAAAGGGGGCTGGTCTTACTGGGGAGTGGAACCTGGCCCCATGCCCTGCAAGAGGCGGAGAAAAGCTTGTGTGGGCTGAGTCGACAATAGGTAATTGGATTGTAATCACCGGCCTGGCTTCTGAGCGCCATTGGGGGCACTGAGCCTTTCAGTGAGCAATCAGTACTGCGTAGTGGGAGGGACAGAGATTCAATAGCAAATCCCAGGTGGAGAGCCAAGAGGAGGAGCAGCAGATGGACAAATTTTCTTTTTGCCTCTCCCACCCCTTTCTTCCTTGCCCAAACAACACTGGCTGCCTATTAGCTATTTACCAGCAGAGTTCAGGTAGAGCCAAGTCTTTTGTAAAAGTCAGGTGGAAGACGATGGATGGATGGTGTAGGTTTTGAGACTTCTTCCTTGCAATGCTGAAGGATGTGCTAGTGGA
>PVKN010027634.1:0-13487 GCA_004027915.1 Capromys pilorides | reverse complement strand
GCCAATATCGTATAGTCTCCCTAATATAAGGACTCAAAAGAAGAAAATAAATAAATAAATAAATGAATAAATTTTGGGTGGTACCAGGAATCACTCTCAGGACCTTGCATTTTCTGCATCCCCAACCCCTATAAATTTTATTATTATTTTTTTTAGAAGAGTGACTTAAATACAAAATGTATTTGCAAGAGTTAAAAAAAACCCTAAGGTTTATTATAAGTGTTAATGTTTAATTATTTGACTAATCTTACATATCTATATCAATCTAAACAGATTTGATGATGAAAATATGTAATACAACCACTGTTAAATTTTTCTTGTTTTGAAAATCTTGTACTATATGTATTCTTGCTTGTTACTGTTTTCCTATCTTTGTTTCTGCTATTTTTACTCTTTAAAATAAAAAAAAAATAAAAAAATAAAAGAAATGGCCATCTGTGAACCAGACTTCACCACATATCCACTAGAGCTTTGATGAAAGACTTTCCAGCCTCCAGTACTGTGAGAAATACATTTCTAGGGTTAGTGTGTGACACAGTTGGACCTAAAATGTCCCTTAAAAGGTTTATGTGTTAAGAGCTGGGCTGGGGAAAGTGACTACAGCATAATCTACTAACATTACAAAGAGGATGGGAAATGTAGGAAGAATGGCCTAGTTTCAGGGAGTGGGTCGGGGGCACGACCCTGGGGACCATGCCTTCTCCTCTGATTCCTACAGCCATAGGTAAGTAGCCTCTTCTTCCACACCCTCTTGCCACTACAAGGCTCTCTCACACTCAGGCCCAAGGGAGCCAGGTGACAAGGGACTGAAATCTCTGACACTGAGCCAAAATAAGTATTTCTTCCTTTATGCTGATTTTCTGGCTAACATACTAAGCCATCCAAACTCTGGCATTGTTACAGTAGTTCACACTTAAAACTGGACTTTGTGACTCGCTTCGTTCATTTAGATTTCAGTCTGTCCATATATTATAGCACATTAGTACTTTCTTCTTAGGAATGGTAAGGTGATTTTTTTTTTTTTTTTAAATTTATTTTAGGGAAAGGTCTACAGGGTGTTCAGGGTCTCACTACTAGATCGGACTCATAGCAATCCGCCTGTTTACAGCCTCCCAAGAATTGGTATTACAAGCACACATCACCATGCCCAGTCTCTACCCAGTCTCAATTGCAGTCTCAGATGTCCTGGGGGCAAGGCCAGCACAGCAGGTCTGGGGACAAACCCCTGGCCCCTGTGCTTGCTTGCAGGCACTTTAATCCACTGAGCTATTTGGCTGGCCTGGTAAAGTGATATTCTAATGTGTGGTTTAATCATATTTTTATTTGTTCACACTTAATGGACACTGTTCCAGTCAGGGTGTTACTAGAGGAACAGATACAATACAAGGCAGATACTGAGGTTGTTTTAGTTTTTGGCTATCTTCATTAATGCTGTTATGAACACTTATGTACATGTTTTTATTTCTCTAGCTATATACCTGGAATGGACTTGCTGGGTAACAAGGTAATTCTATGTTTAACACTTGAAGAACTGCCAAGCTGTTTTCAAAAGGGGCTACACCATTTCACACCTGCTCCAGCAATGTCTGAGGCTTCCAATTTCTCCATATCCTCATTAAGACTTGCTGTTCTCAGTTCCTTTACCATCCCAATGAATTAGGAGTGGCAATTCACTGTAGTTTTTTTTTTTTTTGTGGAACAGGGGATCAACTCAGGACCTTGCACTTGCCAGGCAGGCACTTGTGCCCCAGAGCTATCTCCCTGGCCCCTTATTCACTGTAGTTTTGATCAGCACTTTCCTGAATAATGGTAATGAGCATTGTGTTAAGTGCTTTCTGGTCATTTGCGTATCTTCCTTGGAGGAATGTCTACTCAGACCCTTTGCCCATCTTACAGTTAGCTCACCTTTTTTTACTCTTGAATATGTAACGGTTCTTTATATAGTCTAGATAAAAATTCCTTTTATCAGATACATGATTTGCAAAACATTCCCTCTTGCCGCTTTGTGCTTTTGGTGCCATATTTAAGGCAGCTCTGCCCAACCCAAATGGTCAAATATTTACTTCTACGTTTTCTTCTGAGAGTTTTATTATGTTAGTACTTACATTTAGGTCTGTGAACCATTTGGGAGGTTTTTACACATGGTATTAGGTAAAGGTCCAACTGTAGTCTTTGCAAGTGACTATGCACTTGTCTCAGCACCATTTGCTGAAAAGACAAACTGCACTGCTGAAGTACACAATTATGCCTCCATAAATATTCATCTGGCTCCCACCTTGGACCATTACACACCAAAATGGCAGGGACTATGTTAGTCTTGTTCACTACTGTGTCTTCAGTACTCAGCCACTGCCCAGTTCTTAACAAGCACTTAGTAACACTGGGTGAATGAATAATTTTTACTAACAATAACTCCACATTTCACATGTTGTAAGTACCATTAAAGCCATATTACTAGAACAAATTAGGCAGGTTCTCAATTTTTGATCCATGTTCTCATTTTTGGCCAAGGGAGCCATGAGTCCCTTGAGGGCAGAAACTGGCTCTGTTTGCTCACTGTGTCGTTATGCTTCCTCCCCCAAATTCAGCTCAGGGCCAGGCACAGAGGATAGCCTGAAAGACAGCAACTGAAGGACCCTCGATCAGTCTTCTCCAGGACGACCTCCCTACCTACCTCCAGGCCCTCTGGTCTCAGATTCTGCTCGATAGACACAACATACAATTTCCCTCCACTCACACCTTCTGGGCTGTTTCTTGCCCTGGTGCCACCACTCACACTATTCCTTTTGCCTGGAATGTCTTCTTGCTCTATTGTTGAGCCCTATCTATAGTTTAAGCCTCCAATCAACGCTATTTCCTCAGGGATTCTCCTGATCATTTTTCTGATCCCCCTGGCTGGTCAGAGGCATATTCTGGGCTCCTGCAGCACTCTCCTGTCTCCAACATCAATCACACTATTGCCATAGTCTACCCAGACTGTCACTGAGGGCAAGGATCATGTTGCTCAGGTGTCCCATGTGCCAAGGAGAGAACAGCACATGGCAGGTGCTCAGTGAATGCTTGCCAAATAAACAAATGCATCTGGGAGAGAAAGAGCAGACCGCAGAGGTCTGACACTGACACCGCTAGGTTTCCTTCATTACAGACTGCTTGGGTTGATGAATGACTTGAGTTGGACGCTTAGCAGAGGTCCAGCTCCCTGCAGGGAGAAGGACGACGGGCAGCAGTGTCGTCTTTCACAGGTCTGACGTGAAGGAAATGTGATCTCCACGGGAGAACAAGAGGCTTCCCTTTTCCCATCCTGCTGGTCCTCACTTGGCTCAGCCTGAACCTGACAGATGTGCACAGATGTGCCCTGTGCCCTCTGTCTCAGGTGAGTGGTTCTTGAGGCTCCAGAGTGTTCTGAGCTGAGGGGCAGGGCCACTTCCTTATGCTGCGAGAGCTGACGAGCAGGGCCACTTCTTCAAGCAGCCAAAGGGCAGAACACAGGCCAGCTTTCCACTTCTGAAGAGCCAGGACTGTATGAGTTCTGAAGGGTTAGAGCCTCAGAAGGGAGAAAATGAGCACACCGAGAGGAGGAAAGAATGGGATACCCCTGGGATGCAGCTGGTGGCAACAAGGAACTAAGACTCTGGACTCTCAGCTTCAGGTGCACTGAAGTCAGTAAAGCAAGTGTGTCCCATTGTGCTGGGAAAGAGGTATGAGATGGGGCACGAGACTCTGGAGAGGCAAACAGTCCAGTGGCTGAAGGTGCAATGTGAAGCACAGACTGTGGGGAGCAACAGACCCTGCTCTCCTTTCGGCCAGCAAGCCCCCCACCCCCACCCAAGTCCACAAAAAACAAGTCCACAGTGCCCACCATTAGGGCTGGCATCCAAGCCCTGGCATCAGGGCTTGATGATCTCCCACTCCATGGGGATGCCAGATTAGTTCTGGATGGTTTAGTGTGCGAACCTCACTGGTTTTCCTATGTGGCATGGCTGCCTCCTCCTCAACGAGCCCTAGATCTTCAACCTGACTCCTAACTTCTCTTCCAGAAGATCTTGTTCCTGCTGCAGGGCTGGCAGGACCCTTCCTTGGGACCCTCATTCGCCCAGCAGGGAGGGATCAAGGAAGGCTTTATATGGAGGCAGCACCTGTGCTAAGCCAGCAGGCAGAGGGCGATCTGGGCCTATGTGGAGGGTCTGCACCATGGCTCCGCCCCTGTGGATTCCAGGACACCCTACACACAGGATGCAGTAATTCCCCAGAATAGTCTCAAGCTGCTGACTTTCCCTATTCAAAGCTCCCTTGAGGTTCTGAGAAGGAGACAGGCGTTGGGTGAGCTCAGGGCAGCAGCACAAAACACAGAGCCACAAGAGGTACTATTCAGCAGGCTTGAGTTTCGTTCTAAAAAGGAGTTATCACTGACCATAAAGTCCTTTGTAAACTTGTAATTTTTTTTTTTTTTTTTTTAGTAGACTGGGATTCTATTCTGGTATAGGCTGCTCTAATGGGCCAAGCTAAGAGTCAGGGCACACACAGGAAAAAATAAAGAGCAGCACGAAGGACAAGCACAGATTCTAGGGCTGATTAAAGCTCCAGACTATTTTCTTCTGCTGAGCACAGTCTCCTGGCCCAGCCCACAGGCCCTGCTGTCCGCAGGAAGCATTGGGGCCGCAGATCTGTTTCCTTGTAACCTGGGCCCAGGGCTGCTCTCCACTGCCCCAGCACCATACCATATCAGCATTATACCATCTCAGCACCCAGCAGAGGCCCATTCACTCACAGGCAACAATTGCTTCAGGTGGGAAGCAGGGGATGACGTCCGAAGTCAGGCCTTCCTCACCTGGAACCTGTCTTACTGAACGTCAATAGGTCCGCCCTCAGAGCTGCCTTTCTCTGTTCAGTTCATCCTCCACTCCTCTGAAATGCAGACCTAGCCAGGTCATTCCCCTGCTCATAAACCTCCAAGTTTCCCTGCTGCTTATGAGCCCACAAACCCTTCCCCTGCCAGGCTGTGCACAGCCTAGCTCTTCTAGGGTCACTGTCCCTCTTTTTACACACCTGCCCAAGTTCCCCAGGCCCAGTCCGTCAGCCTCGCCACCTCCTACTGTGGCTCTGTGCATCCTTGTGCTGTGGTTCTGTATGAGATGGGGCTGAGGGAAGAGGCTACGCTTTGCTCATCTTGGACTCCTAGAGGATCCCTTGGAGTAAGGCAGCCATGAGGACCAAGCGAGAGGAGGGAGGTGAAAGCAGCCTGGAGACTTGGGACACACATGCAAAGTGCCCAGGGACGCCACCCACACCAGCAAGAATGAGGGGTCACTACGATTCTCCTCGGTCACACATATACTCTCTCCATTCTTTGGGCAGTGTTTAGTTGTCATTAGAAAAATGTGCATTCAAATAATACTTGGGGACTCAATGAGCTAAGGCAGATTCGGTCTTCCCAAGTGATGAAGAGGGCTGCTCTGTAACACATGGTCTAGGCCATGCTAAAAGCTGGGAAGATAGCAACAGGTGGGCTCCAGGTCAGCAAGGCCCGGCCTGTCCCCTCACTGCTTGTAATACAGCAGAGTGAAGTGAGGCTCATCTATTTCTGGGGCAATGAAGATGCCTGCAGTTATGAATGGTTCTTATAACAACAAGATGACATCTGTGCTTGGTTTTTTAAGATGCATCATTGCATGTTTATTAAACTATTGCTCCATCATATTTATTTGGCTACAAAACAACTCCCAGCCCATACTTCCAAAAGTGCTTTATTAAAAACTAAGGCTTGAACATTAATACTCAAAAGCACCCTTGAGAATCAATAATAATGCTGCAGATAAAATGAAAGGGAATCAAAGCAGTAAGTCTTGGTAGGGCTGTGGCTGCCTTTCAATACTTTCTTGCATGTTTAGTCAGCTGGAGTAGGAAAGAACCCTAAGGATTTGCAGCACCCTAAATGCATGACCTTCTAAAATGTGGGTGCAATGGCAGGCACAGGGTCATCTTATAGCCACCAAGATAAATTCAAGGGACAAAGGGGAGGCTCAGAGAGGGGTCTATACTTTCTCTAGTCAGTCACCCTTGGCTGATACTTCACTAGTCTGGTCTCTGCATCCACCCTGGACAGACTCACACTGGCACCAGGCTGAGTCCTGCTCCTGCTTAAGAGCAAGCCTGAAATCCTACCACAGTGGTCTGTGAACCAACTGAACCTACGGGGCTGCAGAACTACAGTGTGTCCCTGCCAGGGGCTCAGCGCAGGTGCCCAGGCCTGCAGACAGGCCTTTCCAGCCCCAGAGCACCTCTGACACAAGGCTCTTCCAGAACCCTCTTAAGTCTCTACGCTTTCCCTGAGGTGCCCACCCACATCGGGTCCAGACAGCAGCAATAACATGGCCACTTCCAGAGAGAAACAGCAGCCAGATTCAGGAGAACCACAAGGTTTGGAAAGGACCCCAAGCCATCCCCAAGGTCACGGAAACATCCATCAAGATCCATAGGGCCTGTCTTCCTATCTGAGATACATAAAGGCTGACCTGGGGCAGCAGCCCAGGTGACCATGTGACCACAGAGAATTCCCAGGGGACACTCCTCAGTTTGGTTCTCCAAGGCAGTCACCACACCAGAGGAGTGGTCACCGGCTCAGCCTCTCTCTTGGGGTCGGCACTCACCTGTTGAGTTCTTGTATGTTGTTAGTGCGGGCGGCTTCCATCAGGGCTGCATCTGGAGACAGAGAGGCACTGGTCAGACCTCTGGCTAGGACCTGCACTTAGGCTGCCCTCTGAGCAGTGGAAGCACTTCCAAAACACAGGTTTTTAACAAGGGAACAAATTCCATAAGAAGACTGATGGTCCCCTCCCCACATGGTATTCACGGATAACAGTTTGCTTCTTACCCTTTCTCTAACAAAACCCAAACTCCTCTCGAGAGCCACTCCTCTTGCTGGACTGGGATGCAGGTGAAGGACTACTGACTCAGTTTACTTGTGGTGAACATGCACTGTGCAGCTGCCCAGCTTTCATAAGCTTCAAAACTGTGTATATTTTTTCTTAACCATTAACCATTCCCCAACCTTGTTCACTCTGACTCTTCTTCTTTAGCTGAGAATTCTGTTGTCACAGGTCACAAATCCAAAGGGAAGGAAAGGATAGAGTGGTAGGCAGCAACACGGACCTCTTAGAGCCAGCTTCAACCCAGAGTCAAGACCTGCCTGACACCCACTCACCTGCCACCTACTCACCATGACAGTGGTGACCCCTTTTCCTCTCAACCACTGCTTCCTCTACCATCAAGCAGAGACAACAGTCCTTGCTCTGTCAGCCTAATGAGAATGCTGAAGACATGAAATGGTGGCTGAAAAATCTGCAAATTCCCCAGTTCCAAGCACAGAGTAGGGAGGTCCACAGCAGAGGAATTACCAGGCCTGGCAGAAACTCAGCAGTTGGGCTTTTCTGGCACAGGCAGCTGTGGCTGCCTTTCAATACTTTTTTGCATTGCTTAGGCAGCTGGAGTAGGAAAGAACCCTAAGGATTTTCAGCACCCTAAATGCATGATCTCCTATATCAAATGTGGATGCAATGGCAGGGATGGGGTCATCTTATAGCCACCAAGACCTATTCAAGGGACCAAGAGGTCTGACTTCGTATTCTTTCTTTAACAAGACCCTGTTGGCGCCACCTTGAGGCTACAAAGAAAAACTGACAGATTTGGAAAAGCTCAATGTCAACAGCAGCCCAATGTTGTCATAGTTGAATACCAAGTGACTGTGGCATCCTGTGTCCCGCTTGCTACTGAGCTACATTGTGGGGCACTGGATGGACTGCACCCCAGCCTGGCTTGAGGGAGCTCTCAACCCAGCCTCAAGACTCATACAGTGAGATAGGAGAGAAGGCACTGACACCAGAGACAGTCCCAAGCCCACACTTATGCTTACTTGCTGTGTGACCTAACCTACCCAGCCTCAGTTTCACTAGCCACACAACAGGGATTTAGACACTGCCTTATGCAAATGAAACTCTGCCTCTGGTTGGACCCCATGGCCAGGCCTTCCCTACTTGCTTTACCAACTGCTTTCCCAGCACACGTTCTCAGACGGCCTCTAGCTGCAGAGGGACCACCCTTCCTCAGTCCTCTCAGTGACCTTCAGAAATCACTTACACCGGCAGTGTGGGGAGAATGGGTCGAGCTGAGATGAAACTAGGCCGCCTGTCTCCTGAGGGGTCAGGTCAGGGCACAGGATGGCTTGAAGTCAGAGGGTTAGAGTTAGCCATGGCTTTGGTCACTGTCTGTTTTGGTAAATGTGCCCTGGTCTTTTTACTAAAATTTACATGCTACAAAAAAAGTCCAACCTGGAGACCCTGGGAACCTTAGGCAAGACTCAGGACCCCTTTCTCCAATGCATGCACACACATGGCCTCAGGACATGCCCTACTCACCAACCTTTTGTGACTCCACACCACCTCCAAACCCTCCTGGCATGCAGGCCCTATTCCACCTGCTCTCCCCGCCACCCACACTAACACTGTCTGTGCTAGCCCCTCCCTAAGCACACTAGGCTAACTGAAGGCTTTATATGCAATAAAATTTACTTCTGTTTACTAAGTACCTACTAAGTTCTAGACGCTATAGGGAAACTTGCTAGATATCAGTTTAAAAAAAAAAAAAAAAAAGATGTATTCCCTGCTCCAACAGAGTTCACAGTGTCACCTTTCATCTGCTGCCCTCATCCTTCAAGGGTCTCCAATCCTCAAGGCAGGCTTTCCTGACCTTGCTGGCCCTCTAAGCTTCCCACAACACACAGCACGTTCACCAGCCCTTGCACACCTAATTGCCTGCACTGTCTCCCTGCTTGACAGCAGTTGTTAGGATCCCCAAACACCTAGTTTGAAACTAGGCACACAGAAAGTATCCAAAAAATAGCTGAACATCACAGAATGATGGCATGAACAAGGCAGCAGAGCTCATAGTGTCTATTTCAATGCCTTCACTTTGTAGAGAGGATATAGGGCCAGTGAGGAAGAGCAAGAGCCAAAATTCACAAATGGAGTTAAACACAGAACCAAGACGGAACATCAGTGTCCTCATTCACCATTCAAAGCCCCATCCTGTTGGATAAATAAGTAAAAGTCAAGGCAGTCCATTTGCTCCAAAGTCACAGAGGCTGGGATGCATGGAATCCAGAGATACCATGCCTCAGCACGGTCCTTACAAGTAACTGAGAACCTAAGTGGCTGGGTTCACACAGGCCACACAAGTCTGGTTCTATGCTCATTCTCTGTTCAGCTCAGCTTCTTGCACCCAGGTGAGTGGCCAGGTAGATCAGCCACTCCTCCTGCCCCTGGTGCTCTGGTCTCCAGGGATCCGGCCTCCTTTTGCCAACTGCTTCATTGGGCAACATCATCTCAAGCCTGAGATCAGACACAGCAAAACTTTGGGAGACTGACAGACATGGGCCACTGAATCACAAGAGGGTCCAAATAGCAGTCCTGTAAGAATGCTGAGAAATTACCCCTTACCCTACAATAAGGTGGACAAATTGAGGTCAGAAAAGCAAGGGGTCAAACTGGCCCTGGAACCAAGTCTTCGTTTCTGAGATCACTGTAGGTAGGCAATTTCTCTACCCATTAAAACCACCTGCAGCTTCCTGAGACTTCTCGAGAAAGCAAAAACCAGGCAGCATATTAGAACAGAAAAGGATCATGCTGTAATGTCATGTTTCGTTCAAAACTTTCACTGTACAGTAGAAAAGGTGAGGACCAAAGAGGGAGACTGACATGACACAAGCGTAGACAGCTAGGTCTGCTCTTCAGAGCAACACCCTCCCCTGGAACCATAAATTTGGTCTTTCCAACACTAAGTTTGTGCAGGTCTAAATTTACAAGCATCTTATAGATGCGGAGTCGGATCACTCCTCCCACCGCTTCCCCCCCTGAACCCAAATCGGCCCCATAATCACCCTTGTTGGACGGATTCTTGCTGTAGCAATGAACCACCAGCGCCGTGGCCAGGGCCCACATGCCCAGTCCAGCCCTTTTGGAGAACCCATTCCAGTTGATCTGTCCTGGGATTTTTTCTTCGGGACTTGGAAGGCATCCCCACGTGGCGGCAGCCAAGCACTGAGTCTCGGCGCGTCCTGTCTGGCGCCCCCCGGTGGCTGCCCTTCGTCCAGAGAGCAAGGCCAAATATGTTCCAGGGCGCCCCCCGGCGGCCGCTCTCAGCCACTGCAGCTCCCCGCGGTCCCCAGTGATTACGCTCCGGCCGGAAGGAATTCCATGGCTCTGGATCGATGGAGCCCTGAGCAGCCGGAGGAGGTACCGCAGCGCTGGCGCTGTTCTCAACACCAGGGATCCCAACATCTTGACAGCTGCTTGAATAACCCCCTGGTGCCGACCCCTGTGCCGGCCACGACCAACATGGCGGTGGCGGCGCGTTCGAAGACGCCGCGAAAGGGGCGGGACTGCGCACTACCTCACGGGAGTGGTAGTCCACAGCGATAGATCTTTCCGTAGCTGAAGAACAAATAAACTACACTTCCTAGAAGTCGCAAGGCTAGCGTCACAATGGCGGCTGACTTAGCCCGCGGCATGTTGGGAAATGGAGTTCAGGTGGAGGGGCGTGGCAAGAAGAAAAATATGATGGCGGAATGTGGCGATTAAGGATAAGGATTACAGAACCTCTTTACTATTTTAGATAAAATACGCGACACAATTTCTGACCAGTGTTATTTAACAAAGAATCTTCCGCAGAGACATATTATAAAAGCTATGCTTATTTCTTTTAGTTTTTCATTTCAGTTTGGGACGGCTTTAAAAAAATGCGTAGCCTAACCGTTGCGCCTAAAGGTAGCGTTTATATTGCTATACAAACTTCCTTTCGGTTGGAAAGTTGATTCTTGCTCATATTAGTGTTACTTATCTCTCCTTTTGCAGTACTGGAGGCTGAACCCACGACCTCATGCTTGCTAGGAAAGTTCTCTTGTTGAGCTACATCTCCAGCCCTTTTAATTTATTTACCTTGAAATAGCGTCTTGGTAAGTTGATCGTGCTAGCCTCGTACTTGATCCTTCTGTCACAGCCTGCCAAGTAGGCAACTTCTATCTGTGTTGTTTTCAGAGAGCTTTCTCGTGGGCTAGCCCTTGGGATTCTTGTGGCGACTGTCTGACCAACTGTTACTCTTTTTCACAGCTAAGAGAATTTAAATTTAAATGTTCAATGATCTGACCATAAGTCGCCTGGAGTAAGGCTCAGGTCTTCGGCCCTCAAGTTCATGCTTTCCATGAATTCCTGCACAGCAGTTTAACTCCCTTGAACCCACAGTCGGTGAAGAAAGAAGGTTTTTGTGCCAGTCCTAGCTCTTGCTCCTGCGTGTCCTTTGGGTATGCTTATACTTCACATTTTGGAACCCTCTCTGACCATTCCAATTAAACCAACAACCTAACCCAGCACATCTTTCTTACTCTACCTAATTTTTTTTGTAGTAGTTGTCACTACCTGACATACTAAATATTTTATTGCCTTTTTTGTGGACAACATGAGCCCAATGTAACAGACTTTTTTTTCTCCCTACTTTGTATCACTAGCACTACAAACAGTATTTGGAACAGGTAAGACACTGAGATATTTCTTCAGTGGATGGATTACTCTCACCTAAGTATGGTGGAATTGAGTATGAGCCTTGATGTTCAGATAGACCTAGCTTTTGGTTTTGATTCTTACAGTTACTATATATGTGAACTTGAACAAACTCCTTTACTCCTCTGATAGTTAATTTCCTCATTAATATCAAAGTAGTAATTTTTACCTTCTGTGATGATATTAAATGAGATAATGTGTAGAAAGCCCCTACTGGCTGTACCAGGCTGACTGCTGTCTGTGCTCTCGTGGTTCAGCACATTTTCTACTCTAAATTTCCTTAGGGGAGAGATTGTTTGTCTCATTTCCCTGTGCTTTTGCAAGACACATGGCCATAGCTGTTGAATGAATGAATGAATGAATGAATGAATGAATGTTTTTTAAGATTTCAATAGCCAAAGCTTCCGACTTTCCTATTTTAAGAGATTCCCATCCCACCTACTATAGGAGCTTCAGCTTCTCTGTACTTGTATCTCTCAATTGAGGATAATCACAGCACAAACAGAAATCTCTTGAGTTCCCACTACTGGTGAATCACAGGACAAAGAGCATCTTAGTGTGCACAGCTCAGCCTCCCTTGCTGCAGATGCAACCCAGAGCCTTTTTAACATAGCACTACATTATTGTTGAGTACGTATTTACCTACTGATTCATTTGCTTTTCACAGATAATGTCTGTGATGGGTATAAGAAAGTGATAAATTACTCAATATTTGTTAGGGATACTGATAAGATTAAGTTTCAATGTCTGAGTGGGATGTAGTGGGCAAACATGGAAATGTCTATTGTAACCATCTGGGGTGCAGGGTAAAATCTAAGTTATCAATAACCACTGTGAAAACCCTTGGGTCCAGAACTAGCATTAAAAAATCTCGGGGCCGGCGAGATGGTTCAGTGGTCTAAAGCGCCTGCTTAGGAGGGCTCAGGCGACTGCGGGGACTGCAGTTCGATCCCCGGCACCACATGCTGCGCCAGCGCCACCACCAGGGCAGGCTGAGCCAGCCACAAAATGAATAAATAAAGAAACAGACAAACACAACAAGCAAACAAATAAATAAATAAATAAAATTAAAAAAAAAAAAAATCTTTACCCCATGATGATTTCCTTTTGGTCTGCTCAGAAAGCAGGGATTAATGTTAAATTCCAGTTACCCTGCCATGGCCACGTGCTTCTAACTATTGAGCTTGGGGAGAGAGAAGTTCATCTTCTATTTAGTTTGCTTTGAGGTGACAGGTAGATACTAGAGTGGGGTTCAGGAGGAGGCAGAAAGTGAACCATCACTGAAGTTGTTGTGATTATCTACTTCTAGTGTGGAATTGGTGACCATTGAGTCTACTAGTTTCAGAAGAAAACCTTTTTTCCTGAAAACAAAACAAACAGAAAACATAACACACATAAATACACACACACACACACACACACACACACACACACCATCTTAAATCAAGTAAATAGTAGATGGATTTTTCTCCATAGAGAAAAAAGATATAAATAAGAGAGAAAGCTAAAATGAATTTCGTAGTATTGGATTGGAAATAGAGGTACTGATATTTTACAATTTCCGTGGGTCTGGAATCTAGCATGCTTTAACTGGGCCTTCTGTTCAGGCCATGGAGGGCTAAGGTCAAGGTGTCAGCCAGCTGTATTCACATCTGGAAGCTCAACTAGGGAATGGTACTTTCTGATACTCCTCCATGGTTATATAAGATGTTAACTTTGGGGAATTGGTGTGAGGGAGATAAAGGAACTACTATTTTTGTCACTTTTCTAAAATTATTTGTTTATTGTTTATTGATTTGTTTTTTTCAGTACCGGGGATTGAACTCAGAACCCTGCACTTCCCAGGCAGGTGCTTATTCTACTGAGCTATCTCCCTTCCCC
>PVKN010027633.1:0-13470 GCA_004027915.1 Capromys pilorides | reverse complement strand
TCCTAAGTGAATTAAATTAGAGACACAACTTTAAATACCACATTTGTTTCTCTTGTATGAGAAATGGAAAGTATAAATAAGGAGTGATATGGAGGATAAATATTGAAAAATAGGAAGAACATATCCAAGTAGGAGGGTAAATGGGAGGAGGGAGAGGGAAGGAAAGGAACTTAAAAAGGAAAATGGGAGAAACGGTGAAAACATAGCTTCTGTAAATGGGAAGGGGAAGAAAGGGCATGGTGAAAAAAGGGGAACCAAGATGTGTCATGTGTGGATGCAAATTCCTTATTAATGTGATTGATATGTTTATAAAATGTACTAAAAAATTAATTTAAAAAAAAAATGAAACCACCAGACCCTTTGACATTTACATCTTGCCAAGAATTCCCTGGGTGATGGTTGTGGATCTATGGAAGTTTATGTTTGCCCTGCTGGATTTGGGCCTGCTTGAGTCCCAATCCTTTTTGTCCTATTTTTACCCTTTCAGAATAAAGATGTTAATCTTACACTATCTTATGTTGGAATTGCTTAACTTTCTTTACGCTTGTACCAGAGCTTGTAGCTAAGAGGTGGTCTTTAATCTCAGAGGAGAATTTAGATTTAGACTTTCTAGCAATTTTGAAACTGTTACGACTTTGGCAACTCTTAGAGATTGACTAAGTGTCTTTTGCTCTTTTGCGTAAAGGGATACGCATGAGTCTTTTGGGGACCCAGATTATAATGTTACAGCTTATGTCTAGGCGTCACTCCAGAGCCTCATGTGCTCATCGGTAGGGCTTATCCAAGCTGACAGGGTACTACATTAGTCCACTGATTGTAATTAGCATAGCCTGGGTGTGGACAGTCCTACCTGGGGTGTGGAGGCACCAGGCCATAGGCCTAGAGCTGGGATGGAGCATAAAGGGAGAGAGAATAGGCAGGCTTGCTGCTGCTTGCTGCCTCCTACTTTGCCAGGGACTGTTCCTCCCCTGCCATGCCTCTCTTCCATACTACCTGGCTTTGGAGCCAGCTAACTATTGACTCAAACCTCTACAAACTATGACCTGAAATAAACCTTTCCAACTAAGTAAACAAATGAATGGATGAATAAAATGATGATAGAGATGTCATATTTAGAGCACAACGGAACTTTTGTACCACAACAGGTACAGTGATGGGATTCTGCCAGTCATACTCACAGTAGCCCTCAGACCTTCCTTGTGGGGAGGCTATTTTTTCTGCTACATAAATTAAATATGAATATTGTGATGGCAGTGTCAGATAATGAAGCTTTCAAGAGAACACCAAAAGTTAAAAAGAATTAGAGTTTAAAGAGTACTTTTTACAGATTGCTCCTCAAGTGAATAGTATTTATTGCCTTAGTATGAGAGACAGCCTGGAATGCAGTTTTAGGCCCGTCTAATTATCATGGTATAATTAAGAACACGTGCACGTAGAACCAAAAAGTACACAAAATTTCATTTTGTAAGACACCAGTATGGTATGGTGTTTTCCTAAACTTTGATTTCAGAATGATTATATACTTAGGGGAGCATAATTGCATTTTACATACAAATAGGTCAAAAACAGCATTTGACTTAGTTACTTTTCTCTCATTGCTGAGACAAAATACCCAACACCCAAAAGTTAAGGAACCAGAGGTTTATTTAGCTCACGATTTGTGGAGGTTTCTTTCAGCTCATACTCAGCTGACACTGAGGCTGTGTGACGGAGGGGCAACAGTTCATGGCAATGGAAGACAGCCACAGCAAAAGCGGGGAGACCAGAGCCCTTTTCTTCCCATATAGTGTAAGCGCACGGTGGAGCCGATGTAGCACTCGTACCATCTCCCTGTCCTCCTCCTGAACAGGCTCAGGATGTTTACAATGTGAGGACCCTGGCCTTCTCCAGAGTCACTTAAACTTCTCAAGATGACACAATGAATCAATCATTACAACATCCTGAAGCATAAACAACATCCCTAGGACACGTCCTCTACACCTTGTAGACTGCTGAGTTACTTAAACTTCTGAACTTCTGAGATTGACGCAGTGTACCAGTCATTATGATCTGCCTCTTATCAACTTGGCAATCAAACATTTTTCTTTAACTTGTTTTGCAGATACAAAGACGCACTTATTCTTAGCATTTCAAAACTTGAACATTATTACATAGGTTTAACAATCTTTAAGTACAAGGATTGGGCTGGGAATTTAGCTTAGTGGTAGAACCCCTTGTTAGCCAGCTGGAAGCCCTCGGTTTGATCCTCAGTGCCAAAAATAAAAACTAAAAAACAAGAACAAGTATTACGTCTATCAACATTATACTACATTAGAAAGGTAATATTTCTCCCCTGCCTCTTGCCCCATAAAGATTCATGTACATCCCTTTATGCAAAAGGCATTTCCTCCATCTCTAAGAATTACCAAAGTCATAATAGCTTCAACATTGAAGTCCTGAGTTTTCTCTGAGATGTAAGGCAAACGTAACACAAGTCCCTGTGGGTACAAGATACACATTTTCATCCTAAAGTTACAAATGGGAACACAAAAGATTGGGACCAAAGCAAGAGCAAAATCCAGCAGGGTATACATTACAACCTGTAGTTCCATGGCCAGCATGTGAAGTAATCCGTGGCAAATTGTGAGCTCCCAAGGGCTTGGGTGATTCCACTGCTGTGGCACATTTGGTGGTTATAGCTCCCATGGCTCCTCTCTTGGGCCCACTTCGCAGCCTTCTTGCAGTTTCCCTTAGGTGGTCCATGTTCCTGGCTTCTCCAGCCTTCTGGGGTCTGTATTGCACCTCTGGCTTCACGCTCACAGTTTGGCACACTGCCTTCTCAGGAGAACAGTGCCTGGCATCGCAGCCTGCTGAAATAGAGGTGAGTATGTTTTTTACGCCATAACTCTTGCATTCTGCATACACCTAAATCCAGCACCATGTGAATGATGCGAAGATCTGCTGCCAGGTGCACCAGTAACCAGGCTCTCTTCTCTCTTGGCTGTAGGTGTTAAGCCACTGGATCACTGGGCCTTGTGAATCTAAATCTGAGGAACAAACTTTCTGTGCTGCTGCTCTTCAGGAACATGGTGCTCTCAAGCTTTCTGCTTAAAGCCACATATTTCACTTTTGCAGTTGTGACATCACAAAAAGTGGAGATTTGGTGATTTTTGTGTTACCCTCAGGCCTTCTTTTATATTATTCTATTGCTTCTCAGCAACCAAGATCTCAGCTTACTGGAGCTTCCTGTCTGGCCAAACTCAGCATTTAAATAAATATCTTGATGAGCTCTTTTGATTCACAACATAAATCTGTCTAAAAGTCCTCAACTATAGGTATGCTACCTCCTCAACATTAGATTGCTTTGAAATTTCTTCTGCTGAACTTATTAGTTCACTGTCCTTAATCTCAGTCTCAGGCAGTCTCTGGACAAGGGCAAAATGCAGACAAACCTTCTGCCAAGCCATAACACATCACATGGCACCCAACAGCCAATTCAGTCATGCTTCTCAGTAGAAACTTCCTGAGCCTGATCATTACCAGTTTTCTGATAGTCTGAGTTCTGACCAGAATCTCCCATAGAGCGTTCTAGCTCTATTCTTTCAGGCAACATATTTGAAGCTTTTCAATCTCTTCCTGCAAGCCATTCCCAAAGGCTCATGAACCTCATGGTCAGGTATATTCATAGGAATGATCCCATTCCTGGTACCAAATTCTGTCTTGGTTTCTTTTCTCTCATTGCGGAGACAAAACACCCAACTCCCAAAAACAAGGAAAGAAATACTTATTTAGCTCACAGTTTGTGGAGGTTTCAGTCCATAATGGCTCCAAAGCAGAGTGGCACAGCACAGGTGCAACACTTCCAGACAGCATGAGGCAACAAGAGCAAAAAGTGGGGAAACCACTTTTCCACACTTATATTGTAAGGGGGGGGGGTGGTGGAGTATATATAGCACTCAAACCATTTCAGTGCCCTTCTCTTACATAGGATGAGAATGTTTAAAAAGTGGGGACTCTAGCCCCCTGCTGAGTTGCTTAGTTAAACTTATCAGGTTGATACAGTGTATCAACCATTTCATATGAATAATAATTAGTAGATATTTTTACCAAGAATAGTTTTAAAGCCAGGCCTAAATAATATTATTGATGATCATTTTAATCAGGTACTTATGTGTAAGTATCCTTCTTTATAATCTCTTAGCTCTATCTTTTAGTAGCATTGAGAAGTGACTCCATTTTATTTTGACGTGCTCATGTTTTTTTTTAAAAATCCCTGATACTTAAAGTGCATTGCTGATTAATCGTCATCTCTTATTGCCCCTTGTTGTCAGGATGCTGTTCTAGTGGTTGTTCTTATCTGGACTGATGCTGGAGTGGAAGTATTTGATAACATTAGTACGTGATTCCCTTTTAGTCACATTTGAACAACAGAGTGGTCAAGGGCCAGCGAGATAGCTCAGCAGACTAAGCTCCTACTTAGGCAAGCACAGGGATCAGGATTTGATTCCCGGCACCACATGCCATGCTGGCCTTGCCCTCGGGTGTGCTGAGCCAGCCAATGAGAATGTGCATGGTAGTGCATGCCTACTATCCCCGTACCAGGGAGACTGAAAACAGGAGGATCACTACAAGTGTCTTCTGTGTAGTGAGACCCTGTACCAAATACACTAAAAAGGGGGAGGGGTGGCAAAAAGGAGTGGCTCTTAGGACAAGTATATCTGGAGTCCATTGTTAAGTTTAATTTTACCTATCTTGTAATGATGGCTAGTATGTCTTAACCTTGGATCAGATCACTTTGTTAGGAGTTACACTTTGTATAATTTAAAGAAAATAAAGCTAAAAAGAAACTACTTTGGAGTACAGATCCATTGGTCTCTCATTGTAACCTGGGGAGAAATGGCAGCAGTAATGGAGAAAAGATAGACAGGAAGACAGATGGTAGGTCAGATAGTGGTCCATTGCCCAGCAAGTGACCCCCAGAATAACAGCAAAGGCTTTTATTGATACCTTTACAAAGTTAGCATCATGTGGCACAGGTTGCCTAGTGACTGAGAGCTGACATTAACCAGGCAGGGCTGCTTTTCTCAGCACTGAGGTAGCTCGACTGACTTGGGCCCTGAGGCTTTGTCCTCCCCTGCACGTATGACCAATTTCCAGCTTCAGAAGCTCCCAACACTATAGAAAAGAAAACTAGACTTAAAATGAATTCAGCTTGTGTAGCTGTTTTGAATCATAAATGATTTTTATGTTAACTTTTATGCTAAAGATGATCATTTTGTCTGTAATACTTGTTAGAGTCCCTTTTTTAGTCTGTTATAATTGCTTCATTGAAGAATCAGAACTGTGGATGACAAGAGACTTAGAGTAGCCATTGTTAGAATTTTGGAGAGTTTAGATTATTTCATAGACCATATCAAGATATAATCATTACTGCAACTTTATATTAATATAAAATACAGGCTAAGTATTTAGCTTATAAATAGATAGCAAGCAAGGGGCAGGACCTCAAGTGCATTTGGATGGTCATCCTTACAAAGAAAATAACATGTACAGCCAGTTGAGAGCTAACTCAGGCTATGAAGATAAAAACAGGCCGTAAAGGACTCTGACCCGCAGGAAAGACTCTTCAGGCAGCATAGTATGCACCTCCCCACATCCAGTCTGGGAGCTGGCTTTTGAGTCATTCAAAGACAGAGTGTCTTAGTCACTTTTCTCATTGCTGAGACAAAATACTGGGTCCATATTACAAAAGGAAAGGCTCGCTGCAGTTCACAGTCCATAGAGATGTCAGCCCACAGTGCATTGCAAGATAGAGTGGAATGGCGGCGGGGCGTTGTAGAGGAGAAACAGCTCGCAGCAGGCAGACGGCAGCAAAGCACTGAAGCAGCAAGAAAGAGCAGCGGCACTGCCTTCCTGTCCGTCTAGGCCGCCTGCCCTGTGGTGGTGCCACCCACACCCCTGGTGCACCTTCCCCTCATCCACACCCAGAACTGTGTCAAACCAGTGATTAGAGTGCTTCACACCCTTCATACCAGCATCACACACCTGGTGCCAGCATCACTTTCCCTAAATCTGGCCACCTATAAAAAACTCCACCTGTGAACATACAGGACTGGGGCCATCTAGACACAGCTATGACACAATGTAACTGGTGTTTAGCTTTGTGTTAGAAAGCAAAAATATCAATTGGTTATTTTATTTTAATGAAGAAAACCTTATTGTTTTATCTACAAAAAACCTCTTGGCACTAATCAGTGTAAACATATCACAATTATGTATTTAACAATGTTTATTTGGGTGTCTCCCATAGGGCTATGGGAACCATGGGACTCCCTAAATGAACACAGGCTGGAATAAGATTTTTCCTCAGGTAGCATCTCCTTCGTTCACCAAGAGGAGTCCTGTCTAAGAGCTCCCTCACCGTAAGGGATCTCCGTATAACTAGTGTACCAATTTTTGATGACATAAGAGAATCAGGTAATAACACATTATTTCTACCAGTGACAGATTCTTGAGTCATTGTATAGTGACAAAAATATTCACTACATTGGCTGGGGAGATAACTCAGTAGAATAAGTGCTTGCCTGGCAAGCACAAGGTCCTGAGTTTGATCCTTGGTATAACGAAAAAAAAAAAAATTCATTACATTCATAAAACCAATTTTAATATCAGTATGACTAGATGGAAACATGGGTAGAAGCACATCTCTAATTTATAAGAAATTTATCTATAAGCCAACTTAATTTACAGACAGATGTTTCAAAAGTCCAAAAATGGGGCCAATGAGATAACTCAGTGGGCTAAGCACCTGCTTTGGCAAGCGCAGGGACCAGGGTTTGATCCCCATACCACAGTCCCCGGCCCCAGGGCATGCTGAGCCAACAGAGGAGTCTGGCTGTGATGGGGCACACCTGTGATCCCAATGCTGAGGAGACTGAAAACACGAGGATCACTATGAGTCTGAGCTATATAGCGAGACCCTGTACCAAATACATAAATGAAAAAAAAAAATGCAAAAAGAAGAAAAATGGTTTGCCTCAAAATAAAACAGTTGTTTAAACATTGGACAAAGACACATAAGATAATTTGTTTATAAAATCAGAATGAAAAATACTTTTGGCCAATTTGAGTTATAATAACTCATTTTTAAGTTTGTAACTATAGAGTAGCCAGAACTTTTTGTAGATCAGTTAACAGAGATCTCTTGTAATAGGAATAAGAAGGAATAAAAAGCCTTTCATGTGGTGAAAGCAACAAGTTTTAAAGACTTGATAGCCATAGTTGCTGGACAGTCAGAGCTGATGGCCAAACAGTGTTGCACAGAAAAAGGAAGCATTTCTTCTTGTGAATTTTAGCATTAAGTCTAGACCAAAATACAAGAATACAGCCCAGGGATAAGGGAGAATAGGAGATACAGGACCCCATGAGGGTCCTACAGAGATGCTATACCCACCAAAAAGTATTTCCTGGTGGATAACTATCGTGGTCACTTTTACTCATTGCTGGGACACATACCTGACACTCAAAGTTAAGGAAGGAAGGATTTATTTAGCTCACACTTAGTGGAGGCTTCAGTCCATACTCCGCTGGCTCCAGGGCACATGGCAGCCTTTCATGGTGGCAGAAAACAATAAAGAGCAGAGGAGGAGCAGCAGCTGTGGTGTCCATCAAGCCTCTCTATCTCCCTTCTACACTGACTGCGAAGACTGGCACTCCACCAAGAGGATCAGAGCTACTCCAGAGTGGCACAGCTGCGAAGATCAAGCTTCTCCTAAGTAGCACAGCTGCAACGTGACGTGACGAAGACCGGGACTTCTCCAAGGAAGTGGGGCCAGAAGCCTTCCTCAACTTCTTCCTATGCACTTTTTGTGCTGAGTCCCTCTGGGGCGGGCCCAATCGCGCCCTAGTGTGGGCTCAATCGTGCCCTAGGATGGGCCCCCATGGCCCAGAACCACTTGGGGCCCATCTAGGCAAGCTTCCAACATCTCAAGTTGACACAATGTATTAACTACCACAATAACCTATGGCACATATATATCACAATGGGTTGTTTGTATCATTAAAAACTTTTGTTTCCTGTGGGACCAGGGTTCAAACTCACGACCTTGCACTTGGCGTTCTGTGGAGCTATCTCCCTGACCTCTCAATAAAAACTCTTAAAAGATTTGCCATCACTGCCTTCGGGTGGTAGGCCTCCCACCCTAGGAGAACACATGAGAGATGCTCCTCCTCAGGGGCCAACCGTGGTGCTGTGGAACCATCTTATTGATCAGGTCAGGCCACATGAGCAAGCAAGACAACCAGCCTGAGAAAGTTGTGAACCAAACACTGACTGGTCATAGGTAGGGGGAACTTACTGTCCTGGAGAAATACAAAACTGGTCAGTTGTGAGTCTTCTGCAACAGGGAAGTTAGCCCAGAGAGAAAGAGGTCAGAAACCAGCAG
Organism: Capromys pilorides; assembly: GCA_004027915.1. Taxonomy (NCBI): domain Eukaryota; kingdom Metazoa; phylum Chordata; class Mammalia; order Rodentia; family Capromyidae; genus Capromys; species Capromys pilorides. Next base: position 5,047 of record PVKN010027633.1, on the reverse strand, counting down.
CTGCTGGGCGTGGTGGCACCCGCCTGCGGTCCCAGCACTTGGGAGGCTGAGGCAGGAGGATCGATGTGAGTTCGAGACCAGCCTGGGCTACAAAAGTGAGCTCAAGGTGAGCCTGAACTGCATAGTGAGACCCTGTCTTAAAAGGAAAAAAAAGGAAGGAAGGAAAAAAACAGCAGCTACAGGGTAAGAATTGGCAGAAGGATCAGTCGGTTAAGGGGAGGCCTCACAATATGCACAGATTCACCCTCAAAGAGCTGCTGCTGCCATCTATACTACACATTGAGAATGAGAGGGGACTTAAGGGAAGAGGAAATGCTGCCCCTCAGATTAGCAGGTTGTCCCCCCCTCCATTCAGTCCCACTGCAGAGGACTCTAGTCAGGGCCTGTCAATTGCAAGAGAGAAGACTTTATGCCAGGGACAAAAAACTCATCGTAAACTCATCATAATGGGCCTACAGAGTCACTGTCACAGTGTAGAAGCCTTTGAGTCCCCCTGGGAAGTTGCCCCAGCCAGAGACTGATGGGGCAGAAGAAAGTCCATTTTAAGAAGGGTCACTTAAGTTAAACTCAGTCCCTCATCCCCTCCTGTAACCCACTTACAGAAAGCCAAGGTCATAAAATAGGAACAAACAGGACAATTTGGGAAATAGGGCAAACGTTAAGCTACACTTCCCCATGACAGGCAGATGGCGAACAATGTCTAGAAGATGTAAACCTTGTGGCAATTGTGTGACATTCTTGTAAGCTTCCTGAAAATGAGGTAATGTGGTTACTATGGAGATCTGCAAGGTGTATAACCAGAGAGCAAGGTTCAGGTGGTACCGACAGTTTGGAGTCCTGGCCCAAAGTCAGGGTCTCAGTGGTTCGCAAGCTTTCTTGTTCCTCCACCCTCGTCTCTTGCAGGGCCTTATCTTTGCTCGCTGTTATCTGCTGCCAGAAGACAATCAGCTGTTTTTCTGCCTCAAAATACTACCCATTGCTTCAGGCACATTTATCCCACGTTCTTGCCACTTTCCTCATTTTATTTTTTACTAGCAAATGTTTGCAGTACGTAGCGATTACATCATCGGGGGAGCAGGTGCAGGGACACAGCACGTCTTCCCTCCCCACCCATCTCTTGGTCCCTCCTCTTGCCACTTTCTGAGACAGTTCTGGAAGTCTTCTTTGGTAAGCACCTTTAACTGCACTGCCGTGGCTGCCTCAGTGTCCTGAATGGATTTGACATGTGTACCTTTCGTAGTCAGTTTGACTCCGGGGAAGGGACGGAAGCCTTGTGGTGCCAGATCCGGTGAATAAGGTGAACAAGGACACACCGTGATGTTTTTTATGTGGCAGAAATTGCCATAAATGTTTCAGAGCAGTTCAGGAGATTGAGACAGCCACAATAGCACAAATAAAGACATGAAAAAGGGCTTCCAGAACTGCTTCAGAAAGTGGCAGAAATGAAGGGATAAGTGTGACTTTTACTATAACAAAAATCTTTGGGTTAAGTTTTTAATGTATACATTCACTGTATTTTTTTAATCTTGCCTTATCTTTGTAAAATGCACTGTGTACCAATGTCTCCGTATTTTCTACACACAAAGCTTGACATTCCCACAAAACCTCAGGAGTATTTTCTAAATGTTTCAGGACTGGAATCTGAAGCTGTATTTTTTCTCCTTTTGGATACAAAAGGATGTATATTCTTTGTGAACTTAAAGTATTCATGAGGAATGACTGAATTGTGATCATCCTCTGTTTTCTATAACTTGTATCTTTCTCTGCCTTATTTCTTGCATTGTTACTGATTTTATTTAGGGTTTTTTTAGACAGGGTCTCACTATGTAGTTGAGCTGGCTTTGAACTCACTTCAGCCCTCTTGCCTCAGCCCCCCGAGTGCTGCAATGACAGGTGTATAGCACTGCTCAGCTGATTTAGTTCACTTTTTAGTAGCGAAGTATTTAAATCTGCTTTTGTCTATTTTATAATGATCTTTTTACCATGGAAATTACACTTAACATTTTAAGATTTAACAATGTAATATGGATTTATATTACTTTTTTCAATAACATTGAAATGTCAATTCCTCTACAGTGTCTTCTCTATTTCTTTTGATTTGGGATGTCATAACATTACATATGTCCTCAAAAACATAATATTTTAAATGTGTTAATCTTTAAAATCATGTAGTAAATGAAATATGAGGTTATAACTTCACATTATCTTTGTGGTTACCCATACGCTTGTCTTTTGTGAGATTGTTCTGTCTTCATTGGCTTTGTGTTCCTGTCTGTCATGCTTTCATTTCACCCTGCGGCCCTTGAGTACTCTTGCAGATGAGGTCTATTGGCAGTGAATTCTCTCAGCTTTTATCTATGGAGTGAGTCCATATCTTACAAATGAGTTCCACTCTTGAGAGAATTTTTTTTTTCTTTCTGTCTTTTTGAGACAAGGTCTCGCTGTGCAGTTCAGGCTGGCCTTGAGCTCACTTTTGTAGTCCAGGCTGGTCTCCAACTCACATCGATCCTCCTGCCTCGGCCTCCCAAGGGCTGGGATCACAGGTGTGCCCCACCACACCCGGCGCTTTGAGAGAATTTTTTGCAACTCAGATCCATTGGTAAGCCAACAAAGTGAGTCTTATTCAGTACACCTGTGCATGTCTGCAACTTGAATGTTCCTAATTTGGGGACTTACTGTAAATGTTTTAAATTTATCCTTTATTTCCTAAGGACAGTTTTGGTAGATACAGGATGCTTGATTGATAGTTTTGTTTCTTCTAGCATTTGGACTACATGTACACATCATTGTCTTCTGGCATCCAAAGGTTCTGATGAGAACTTTACTCTTCACCTGAGTTCCTTCTCCGTTGGTGCCTTGAAGACTCTAAGCTTTGTTTATAACATGATTCTGTATTGTTCTTTGAGTATCTATTATGTGGAAGGTTATTTTTTTATCTTCTTGGACATTTATCAGTCATTTCTTATATTGTCCTTGAGAAGGGCCAGCGGTATAGCTCAGCAGATTAAGCGCTTGCTTAGGGAAGTGCAGGGGCCAGGGTTTGGTTCCTGGCCCCGCCCGCAGCGCCAGCCCTGTTCTCGAGCACGCTGAGCTGGTGTTGGAGTCCAGGCGTGGTGGCGTGCACCTGTAATCCCAGCCCTTGGGAGGCAGGAAACAGGTGGATCACTATGACTTGTGTAGTGGGACCCTGTAGAGAAAAAAAAAAAAGTAAATTGTCACCATGTCCCTAGAATGCTCCTTTTCATACTGCAGTCTCTTCCCAAGTGTAGGGCACTTTGTATGTTGCTGAGGACTGGAATGTCTGGGTAAGGGTTAGTCAAGGACACTGGGAGGTGGGAAACTACTGTTGTCTGTCTTCTCGTCTGTATGCAGAGGCATCTGTTCCGTGGCTTACAGGCTGTACAGTGGAACAAGGCAGGCTAATGTTGTTGGTGCACAGCGTTAATCTATAACAGGCTCCCTGCAGTACCTGAGCGTGGGAAGAGCACGGCAATCCAGAAGGCTGCTGCTGGCTCCTCTGCCTATTGTCTGGCGTATACTTGTCCATCCCATCATCATCGGTCTTCCTGATTGGTGCTGCTGCTAAGTATACTCCCCACGTGGACTTGCTGAGGCGTGCTGCTGTTGAATCCGTACCTCCGTGGGATCCGTAGGGTAGTGCCGTTGTTCAGTAACACCCCCCCACACCGTCCACACAGTGGGATCTGCGGAGTGGCCTGTGGTTGGACCCATTGGCACCCTGGTGGACCCTTCCCCGCTATGGGGTGGGAGTAGGGGGCGTGTGAGGCAGGGCTGGTCATCCAGACTTCCTTTTCCATGTTGGCAGAATGTAATGGTAGGACGCAGAGGGCCACCTTTCACCCAGAGCGTCAGCTGGGGAGAGCTGCCCTTCCTTGTGATCTGCCCTGGCTCCCTACTTCACACGAGGAGGGAGGGTGACTTAGAGTTTACTCAGGTCAGCAGCCTTAGTAGTGTCCGGCATTAGCGACGTGCAGTGGTGGAAGAGTGCCGTGGCCCTGGCTGGCGTCCCTGGTGCACTTTCTCTTCACTCCTCTGTTTTCTGTTCTTGATTCTCTCGTCTTCTAATCAGTTTGGCCCCTAAGCCCATTGCACTGCAGTAAATTCCTTTACTTTTTTTTAGTAAACTCAAAGTCTGTTTTGTTTTTTTTTTCCTTTGTTTTTGTACTGGGAGTCGAACTCAGGACCTTGTGCTTGCCAGGCAGGTGCTGTGCTGCTGAGCTAGACCCCCAGTCTTAACATCTGTTTTTCATGCTTCCAATTCAAGATTCTGTTTGGCTGAGCTTTTGAGTCCCAAGCCGCTGTTGGGCTTCTTGGAAATCTCCAAAGAGAGCGTCAGGGTCTCAGGCAGCATCTGGACTTCCTCTGGCAAGGTTTAGGACTTTCAAGATTGAGGTTGCCGTCAGACTAATCACAGTCTGCATTTCCTCCACACCTGGTGTCACAAATTCCTCCTTCATAATTTTATTTTAGTAAAATTTTAACTAACATGACCTAGGTTATTATGTTTTTTCTTTCCAAATTCGCAGAGGAGGAGGCTCCATCCTACCTTTCTTTTGTTGCAGAAGCTGGGCGAGCTGGTTTTCCTGACACAGACTCTGCTGTTCGCGTTGTCAGAGGAGCTCTGGATCTCGCTTTCACTGAGGATGGCTGCTTTTTTTTCCTCTTTAAAATAAAAAAGAAAGAGGCACTGCTTTTCCAGGCTTCCTTGAGCTCCGCGTTCTCGGGGCTGCCCGCTCTAGCCGCAAATGTGTGGTCGATCTCCAGCTCAGCCTCAGCTCAGTCGCTTCCACATTCTCCCTGTATAATTCCCCTACTAACCCAGCAAAACTAGCCCCCTCACAGCAAGACCAACAACCACTAGAGGAGTGACTTCAAAGGGAAGGACATGGACCTTTACCCTTCGAGAGCAGGGCTGGCCCCACCCAACGGTGACCCAGTGCTGGGTGCCCCACTCCTCCAGAGTGGGCATTGTACCACTTCTTGCAGTGAAGTTTCTGCTTTGCCTTGGTCTTCTCTTCTGTTTCTT
>PVKN010027632.1:0-13476 GCA_004027915.1 Capromys pilorides | reverse complement strand
AGGAGAAAGAGAAGGAAGAGGAGGAGAAAGAGAAGGAGAAGGAGAAGGAGAAGGAGAAGGAGAAAGAGAAGCAGAAGGAAAAGGAGAAGGAGAAGAAGTATACAGTCAGGAGCAGTGCTGATCCCAATACTCTGAGAGACTAAGGTAGGAGGATGAAAAGTGCCCAGCCTAGGCAATTCACCAACTTAGATTCTCTCTCAAAATAAAAAAAAGCTTCCCCTCAGGTGTTATTGCCTCTCTTAATACTAGACTATTCACGTCCATATTACTTAAGTGAAGAACATATCTGATTAAATTTTCTGACTGTATAACATTTGATGTCTTTATATAATTTTATTCACATTATAATAGAACATTTTTTGTTGTTGTTGTTAAATCCTTCCTCTACCCACCTCATGATTGACCACAGTCATTGAAGGAGATAGGTGAGGGGAGCTGTCCTCATCTGACATTGGTATTACCTGGAACATAGGGGTTATACCTAAAAATTTATAAGAATAAAATGCAGAATATTCTTTGGGATCACATCTTATGTACTATATAAAAATTCTGACTTGCAAGATGAGGCCAGGGGCCTTTGAAGAAAAAAGAAAAGGAGATGGAAGAGGAAGAGGAAGAGGAGGAGGAGGAGGAGGAAGAGGAAGAGGAGGAGAATTTCCATTTAAACCATGAAGGCATTTCTGCCTGTAGTGCTCCAAGTTTGCCCCAGAGAGAAGGGCATGCCTTGATGGTCTGTCTTCTAGAATGGGGTCCTGTACATCTTTCATTGCATGGCGATCTTTAGATTTTTAAAATGCCATGTATTCTGTACCACCAGTACCTGGAAATCAGGCCAACTTGGGTGTTTAATTGAAAACCAGTAGTGATCTGTCTTGAGACTAGAAGACAAGACTGGTGGGTGGCAGACAGAACAGTGGTAGGTGAGTCTCCTGGTAGTAACAGCTTGAAAGGAGCTCCAAGTGCATGTGATTCTTGTCTTACATGTTGAAATTAGAGTCCTTCTCTGTGTTATCAATGTCCCCACTAAACATATTTTTTTTCTATTTCTAACAGGCAAGGGTGTGAGGACTTGGTTTAAACCCTAGCATGACAGACACTTGCAAGAAGTTTTCATCAGAGCAGGCAGCTTTTGCAGGGCTGAATCACCTCTCCCTTGAGTATTGCTAGCCTTCCGTCAAGTTTTCAGGTGAGCAAGTCTGAGTCCTAATCTGGGGAACAGGGCTTATACAAAGCCCTGGGAGAGACATGGAGCAGATAGCCTTTCCTCTGGTTCCTTCTTCGGCTAACTTCACATTTGCTTTCCCTGCTTGGCATGTTTGACTGGAGGTTTCAACTAAAAATAGTGACCCAGTTACCAGCAGTAACTGGGAAATTCAACCTGGGGCGTTTGTAGAGGAGCTATTCTGGCCTCACTCCGCAGGCATCATTAACACAGGCATCATTCTCCAGCTGCCTCTGCAGTGTCAGGATGATTGAAAACAAAAGGAGACAGTGCTGGGCCTACCAGGCCTTATCAGAGTATTCACACAGCATTCCTCCAACCTGACCCTTAATTGCCAGATTATCAGCAGCTCTGAAGAACAGCGCGTAAGAACTTTCATCAGCAATGGACAGCCCCTCACACTGCCTGAGTCAGTCAAGAGGGAGGGGGTCCTGATGACCTGGGTGACAAAGGGAACATGATGAAAGGGTTGAGGAGGAACACTGCGGTGAACCAGGGCAGTGTTAGGCTAGCTTACAAAAGTGAGTGGGCACACAAAACAAAAGCTTGAGCTTTCATTGAAAAGGTCCTATCTAGAGCTCAGAGTACACATGCACGAGAAAAATAAGAATGTGAGTTTCTGGAAAAAATATGATATTTCAATAAAAGTATATGATATCTAATGGTCAGAAAGAAATTCTCTGAGAGAAATCACTCAGAGCTATCAGAAAGTCTACCTTCCCTTAGGGCACGTAAGCAAAATCTCATTGCCTTTGTGTAGGTGTGGTAGTCAGGCCAAGGCTCTGTGAGTGTAAGGGCTGTGAAGTTGTGTTTCATTCCCTTTCCAGAGCCTAGAAAAAGGTTTATGCCTAAAGCACACACTTGAGTCCACCGGTCTTCTACCTTACAGGAGAGTCTGGTGCCCAGCTTCCTATTCATTTCTGTTATACCCTCCTGACATGAAGCTGTCACTTGCTCAAGGTATGGCACTGGGTGGAAGAAAGTTGAGCAATGCACTTAAAAGAGACGCATCTGCCTTCACAATGTGTAGCTTGAGAGATTCTCTTTTTCCATGCTCTTGGGAGGATAGAGAGTTTGTGTAACCAACATTTTCCTTGTTTAGCCAACATTTGCTTCCAGAAAAGAGCATTTTTTTTTTTTTTTTTTCAGGGGGACTTCTATTCCCAGGGTTGGTCCTGGAAACATCTTTTCTCCTTTTTTCTTCAGTTAAGCAGAAACAAGAATACGTTTCTGCAGGGAATAACGAATTCATCTGGAGGCCAAAACTCTTGAGAAATCTGTCCAAATGTTCATTTGCATATCTGAGCTTTCTGCTTTCTCTTTCTAAGTCTAGCTGGAAACCTGAGAGAAGTACTGACTCAGTGTTCTCAGCACTGCTTTTTATGAAAGCCAAACCAAGTTAATTAGTGAATCAGCCACCCAGAAGTGTTTCCTGAAAGAAAAGCATCTGCCAGTGCTCAGTGCTAACCTTGAGCTAGGAAGACAGAATGAGGAAAGGGGGAGAATTCCAGGATAAGACCTGCCCCTGTGCTTGCTAGTTGAGCAGCTTTCTTTATTTCCCTGCGGTGTACCTTCCTCTTCTATAAAATGGGCATACCTTATTTTCCTGATGTGAAGAAACTTATTTTTTGATCAGATTTTAGCATAACAAATGTGCTGCTTCTCTCTTTGTGCAGGTGCTATTTCCCGTGCTTTTCTGAGTGCTGGCTAGTTCCTCCACTGGCTGTTCTTGCAAGCCATTTTCTGTGAAGATGGCAGGCTCTGTATTTGGAAGGATTGGAAGGGGCAGGGAGGGCAGGGTCTGATTCCAGCCTACTTATCTTCTCTCCTTCAAGCCTGGAGAGTCCTGGAGATGACAGTTACCTCCCTGGTCACTGCTATGTCTCCAGACCTGAGCGTCTGCTGATTTCCATGCTGGTGTTAGAGTCTCAAGGAAATTCCTCCGTGATCTGCTCCTTAGACCACTCTCTCTATCTGCTGCTTATATTTAATTGTGTATAAAGTGCCATTCCCAAGGCCCTTGGCTCAGGCCCCTTTCCTGAAACAAGCCACCCGGGCCTAAGGGAGTGCCCCAACTTCCTCTGGCCACCGGCACAGAGGCTTGCTGCATGCCCTGGATCTTCCTTATGGTTGATGGCTGAGATGATGTTGAGAAGTTTCCTTACTGTTTTTATATTGGATGTATAAAGAGGGAAAAATGACAAAAAATGCATTGATGAAAATGAGGGCTCATCTACTTTTGAGAATGCTTGAGAATTTCTCTGATAATAGGTAAAATATAAGTTTAAAATTAAAAATGAAAATTGAGTTGAAACTGTGTGTCTCCTTTTGAGACAATAAATAGCTCTTAGTACAGAGAGGGGGAGGGGTTGGACTAGCTGATCTCCAAGCTTTCTAAGTCAGTGTACTCATTAACCTAATTATTGATTGATTGTAGGATGCATAAGCCTAGGAGGAGTGCTAGGTCAGTGACAGCATTTTTGAGGAGATGAGATAGGGCTTTGTGCAACACCTTCTCTGTTTTGCACCTAATGCCCCTTGGTGTGACTCAGGTCAGAAAGACAAAAGGAATCTTGTATCCTGTGCTAAGAAGTCATCTTCTGGCCCCTAGAAGGCTGGTGACAGTCCTGAAGATGATAATCATGAGAGCGCTACATATTGTGAACATACACAGACCTCTGGATATTACATCTACCCAGCAGCTTGGCAAAGCAATCACTATCACCGAGATTCATGGGGCGAGGGTCTGAGCTGCAGACAGACCCATAGATGGACGTTGCAAATCGAACTTCATTTTCTGCAGCAACTTATCCTTCCTGGGAACGTGACCAAGGTTTCCCAGGAGTCTCTGATCTGAGCCAGAACAAGAACTAGGCTTGGCAGCCACCACCCTGAACCTGTCTCAGGAGACAGGGAGGCTGGCTACAGTCTGAAGGAAAGAGGAGGACTCTCTAGTCCCTGGGGACCTGAGGACCATGTTTTTCTGTTTGTGACATAAGACATATTCTCTTACAAGAAGGCCCGAGGCTCTGAGGCTGTGTGGCTCCCACATCCTGACAGCTCCTGGGGAGACCTTCGCCCTCCCTGTGTACCTGCCTGGAGGCTGGTTTTGAGACGCCCTGACAGCTTCGATTTGAAAGTGTGCCAGGAGCACCCTAGCTGTGTGTGTGCCGTGTCTGACTGCCTCTAGCAAGACTGATAAGCTCTGACATGACAGGGCGCTACATCTGACCTAACATCCATTAGGAGTAGTCATAAAATCTCTGCACCGTCAACAGCCCAAGCTGTGTCCTGATCACCTGCTGACATCAATGACTGTTATGATTCAGCTGTTATGAGGTGCCTCGTATTTGCAAAGTCCAGACAGGAAAGGCTACTGTGCTTTCTCTTCAGCCTCACTGGGCTGTGACTATCTGGCCTAGGAGAGGCTGCAGCTAGGCTTGGGAGTGGGTATGGAAGGATGCCTTGTTGAGCTACTAGGCCCATGCAAATCTGAGTTTTAAATCTGGTGTTTCATAGTGATGAGTCCTTGGACACTCTCTTTAGCTCTCCTTTCCTTAAGCAAGGAGTGATTCTCCATCCTCCCAGCAGTTTAGTTGTGAAGACCAGGGCACTAATTTATGAACAGAGTCTACACATTATTTTCACATTAAGAATAAGAAATGCTCATTATATAAATGAGCTGATAAACATATGTGTCTTGTCTTTGGGAATATATAGCACAGTGGGAGAAACAAGACATAAACATGTGACAACTTCTATTAATTGTAAAGAATTTATATTTCAAGGTAGAATAAACCATTGACCCAAGAGTAATGGAGCTCACAAGCCAAGGTTTAAATTACATGGAAACAAGTGGTATAATTAGGGTGACCATATAATTTATCATTCAAACTAAGAGTTCACTGGGAGTGAAAGGGTGATCTTACTAATCAATTTCAGAGCAATAGATGCAAACAGAGATTGATGTGGGAATGGAGGTGCAAGGACAGCTGAAGGACAGTGCCCTTTGCTTCACCAGTGATGTCGATGTGCCCACTTAACTCCTCCCTGGAAACACCAGCAGGCCCTGACACATGCTTTCTGTTGCACAATCTAGGCCTCTGAAGAGAACCATCTATGGAGAAGCTGGTGCATAGATCAAAATCTCAGAGCTTATGTTCCGGGAATTGTTCCCAATTTTTCTTGGAATGTGATCTAAATTTGTGATAATGATCTACTAGGCTCTACTGCAGTCTGCTCCCTGGGTACCTCCCTGTCTCAAATGCCACTCCCCTTCCCTCCTGCTTGGTTCCGTCCACAGTATATTCCCATCTCAGGTCATTTAACTCATCCTTTTTTTTTTGTTTTCCCCCTGTGGGAGATGCCTTTGATCAAGCTTTCACATAGCGCCTTTCCCTTCTAGTGTCCCCTGTCTTGGCCAGCTTCCTACTCTCTCCTGCCACTATCTCCAAGCACTCAGTGCAGGTGCTATTACTTATCCACCAGTTTCTTTCTTTCTTTTTTTTTTTTTTCTCTAAAGTCGCTTTTGTTCTGCCTTGCTTAAGTAGGACACGTATTCAGAAGAACCATGGTAGGTTTTACTTCCTAAAGCAGGCCTGGCCATGTGGGGAGTGAGCGATCCAGTGTCCACAGAGGAGATTATGAACAGAAACAGGAGGATCCCTTTTAGGAGAATCATTGCTGTCATTCACCTTGGTGAGCAGGAGAACAGAGGCCAGGAGAGAAAGGAAAAGCATTGCAAGGAAGAGCCATGAGAGGGATTTAGGAAAAGCATAAAAATTAAGAATTTAGCTAGGCTTGGAGGGGCATTCCTAGAAGAAACAACAATGACAAAACAAAACAAAAACCTTACTGCTTCCCCACTATCTGCTCTGTAATCTTTGGGTCACAGTTTCACTGTCTTTTAAATGAAGAGGAAGGAAGTTTAAAGCAGGGGTCTGTAAACATTTTCTGCAGGGCCAGACTGTAAATGTTCTGGGCTACGTGAGCCATACCTTCTCTGTGACAGCTACTGAGCTCTCTCTTGTAAAGAGAAAGCAGCTGCAGGCAATGTATAAACTTAACGACTGTGTTGCAATAAAACTTTATTTACCTAAAGAAGTAGCAGATCACATTTGGCCTGTGGGTCTTAGTTGCCAAGCTTTGGTCTAGAATAGCAATTCCTAAAGCATATTTTTTGAAAAGAGTTCAAATACATAGATTCATTTCAGGACTTCTAAGAATCTTTACTATGCTAAAGAACATTGTGGCTGCCCAAGAGAGGATGTATAATGAAGAGGAAGCAGGGCTTTTCTGACCAGAGAAAACTCATTTTAGAGTAGTATATTGCATTGAAATATTATTTTTCAATAGTTGTTGGAATCTCTCATAGAAATAGAATTAGTAGGAGGATCTACAGACAGAAAAGGAGACGGACAGGGGGAGGGAGAGGAAGATGGAGGGAGAAGGAAAGTGGGAGGGAGAAGGGAAGGGAGAGGGAGAGATACTTAGTGTGAAGAATTGGCTCTTATGATTCTGAGGTCTGAGAATTCCCCTGATCTTCCATCTATAGGCCATAAGTCAAGGAAAACCAGTGATATGTTTTCAACCAAAGGCCCAAGAACTATAGTAATCAATTATGTACATCCTGATATTTGCTAAAGGCCAGGGATCCAGGATCTTCATTATCAGAGAGCAGAAGAAGAGGGATGCTTCAGCTTGAGAAGAGAGAGGACATGCACCTTTTGTCTACCTTTTTGTCCTGTTGGGACTATTCTAGATTGGAAGATGCCCTTTTATACTGGTGAAGGCAGATATGTCTGCTCCATTTGCAAATTAAAATGGTAATCTTTTGTGAAAAATACCCTGCAGGCCCACTTGGGACTACTAGCTGTGGACACTCCTTAGTGCAGTTAAATTGCAATACAAAATTAACTACACAGATGCAACCTTTGCCAGTTTAGCACATATACATTTCCTTAAACTACATTTAATCTTCAAAAGAGAACAATAATTATATCATAAGTCCACTTAACATGGTACAAATATCCCAGCTATAAGCAAAATAAAATATGTAATCCTTTTCTCCAGAAGAAAATGTAAAACTGTTGACTGATATTTGCTCTTCTTCTAATACCCTATTACTTAAGTACTATGATGTAAAATTAATTGTATTTCAGAGCTGGGGATATAGCTTTTATGTTTGTTATTAATTTTTGTCTTTTTGAGACAGGGTCTTCCTATGCAGTTCATGCTGGCTTTGAACTCACTTTTGCAGTCCAGGCTGGTCTCGAACTCGCACCCATCCTCCTGCCTCAGCCTCCCAATTGCTAGGATTACAGGTGTGCACCACCACGCCTGGCTGGGATATAGCTTTTTGGTGGCATGCTTGACTAGCCTGTATAGACACTGGGTTCAACTCTTAGTAATGAAAATATATTAATATAACAGTACTTCAACTCTGATATAAAATCAATACATTTTATGTTGCATGATAAGAGAATAACTAGGAAGGAGAAATATATATATACATACATATATATATATATACATATATATGTATGTATATATATGTATATATATATGTATATATACATACATATATATATTCATAATAAAACAAGGAAGAAGTTTTCATCTTTTCAACTGATCATGTGATCTTTGACACTATTTATGACTCCTGTCTTCTACTACCCTTTGGGTATACTTGTTATCTTCAGCAGGAAACTCACATGGTGGTTCTTTACTTGGCCAAGTGACATAAACCTATATTCCTGAGGTATCTGGACCCTTACTTGCCCTACCCAGATAGGCTTTTCCATTGACCTCGATCACAGTTCATGGAACTTACTGAAGAATACCCTAAACAGTTGCCCATATACTGATCATAGTTTTCCTTACTCCTACTGTGCAGTAGTACTCTAGTTTATATTTTATAATATAGATCAGTAATTATTACTCTCATCTTTGTCTGTTGACTCAAAGTCTTATGGATCACCTAGGAGCCTAGTGTTATCCTTAAGCTCCCCTTCATTGGTACCCCTATAGTGTTTCTTGATAGAAACATTACTCCCTGGAGGGCTATGATTTCCAAGGTAACAACAGTCTTATTTTGCACATTATAGTGCACCCTATATAGAATCATCTTAAGCCAGCACTAAGTATTTTCTTCCTCTGTGAACTAGTTATAAGACACTTCACAGGGGGCCATATGGGCAGGCTGGGAGATAGGCAGTATCATAAGAGCAGAGAATGTGGGTAAAATCACCAGTTCTTCCTATAACTTGCTTGTGTCTTCAGGAAATGTTTGAAATCAATCATATATAAGCAACTTTTATTTGAAGATGAACTATTGCTCTGTATACCTGACTAAATGGCTTATGGGCCAATAAGAGCCCTTGAAAGGCTACCCAAGTTACATGATCACTCAGAGACCAATGGTGAAATACTCAATCTCTACTAAAGTCAGCCATAAAACCAAGAGCTGCTTTCAAAAGGAGAATAGTTTTTTTCTGGGTGATGACAGTCTTGTTCTAACATCCTAAAAACAGGCACTGTAACTCACCTGTTGAGCCTTGCCAAAGATTCTAATCAACTCCATGCATGCTGCTGACACTGCATGCTCCACTAGGGGCACTAGATTAAATGAACCAAATAGCAGAGCAGCTTGCCAAGTGGCCAGGACTGGTTGCAGAGCCTTTTCCTGTTCCAAATTCCATTCATAACTGACAGTGCTTTGCAAATGCTCAGAGCAACACACATATAAACAAGTAATATGTTACCTCTAAAATCCAAAGACACACATAAAGCATATATCTTTTTTGTGGTAAGAGGGGTCAGATGCAACAACTTATCATTTACTTTAGGAAGAGTAGTTCAAAATTCCTCCATATCCCTGAACCCTTTGAAATTTCACCAACATGAAAGCTTCTAAATTCTATCCAGAATTATTTCTGACACGCACATGTCCCACAAATTCAGAGTAGCTGTTACATCTCACTCACAGGATGTAATCAGCATAATGTCATCAATATAACAGGACACTGAGAGGTTTTATAAAGGCAAAGGTAATCAAGATCCGTGAGTACAAAATTATGATATAGACCTGGAGATTTGATATACTCTGGTATAGGACAGTGAAGGGGGATTGCTCACTTTTCCAGATGAGTGAAAACTATTCTTCTAGTCTTATGGGACAGAATGGGTCAAAGGGCATTTAATATCTCAGTAAGAATTATATTTATTTTTTCAAGTGAAGGAATCTCATGTGATATACTAGCTACAACTGGAGTCATCAGTTGGCTAAGTTCATAATCTATTGCTATTTTGCAAGATCCAGATCTTTTGTACAGTCAAATAGTACAGTTGAATGGGGATATGATAATTTGAAGCAAATTTGAAGTTCTTGATGGTGACATTAATCTCTGTAATCCCTTCAGAAAAGCAATACTGCTTTCAAGTTACTAGTTTTCTGGGTAAGCATAATTCTAATGGCTTCTATTGATCTTTGCCTCCATTGGAACCCTAACTCCACAGGATAGGGAAGAAATGTGGGCATTCTGTCAGCTGATGAGGATGCCTTTTCCAGTTGTGCATGATGGAACTGGAGAGATAACTACTAGATGTTTTCTGAGACACAACGATCCTGATATAAGATGGACCTGAGCAAAAATACCATTCATCACTTGATTTCTATAAGATCCTAACCTAATTAGAGTGCAATAGTGATGTTTTAAATCTCTCCCCAAATCAGTGTCAGTTCAGAGTCAATAAACAGAATTCCTAGGAATCCCTGATAGTTTTTCTCCAAGCATAGTTATGGTGGCCGTGGGGTACAGATCCATCCACAGAAATACTGAAGAAAACCAATGCTATAACTTTTCTGTAGTGGTACCAGGAAACTTCCTCAAGGAGATTGAATCTCTTTCTCTTTAAGAAGATTGTACGTCTAAACCAGCTGCAATCTAGGAATGAGGATCAGGGACTCTTACTTTTACAACTGGAGCTAAACTTTTGTCTACTTAATCTAGAACTTATTTTTATTCAGATCAAGTGTGAATTTTGTAGGTTTCATCAAGTGTGAATTTTGTATGTCACTTTGAGGAACACCGTGATTAATTAGTTCAAACCAAAGGTCTGCATGAGCCAGGTGACTTTGATTGCTGCTTTGACCCTGATTTTCCTTGGTGTAGCCAGGCTTATCCTGCCTTTTGTGATTAACTGGGTGTCACCACTTGGGTCCTTGCTGCCTGGGGAGCTAATTATTCCCTGTGCACTTAGGATTTTAAATTAAGTGGATTTAGTTCTTACTGTAAGAGTTGGTGTGCAAAGAGGCCTGGTCTTAGAGTCTTTAAGAATGCTAGGTGTACCCTAAAGAAATTTATTTCTCAGAGTACTTGTGATTCTGGAGAAAAGTATGTCTTCTGGACCTTCCCAGCAAAGGTGAGTAGTTCTTAAATGACAACTTTACATTCCAAGTTCCAGTGTCTTTGAGTCACCCCATCTACATTAAAACAAGGGAGATGAGACATCCTCAGCTTACTCTTGGTGGACCACATTTTGGTCCACATTTCGTCAAGCATTTAGTGCTCTAACTACCTGAATTTCAACATTAAATGAGGAATCTGTGCTTAGTGAACCAATATCATTAAATTTGCCCTTGTCCTACTTGAAGTTCCTTCTATCATTATATCACACTTTAATATTTATTCCTATGTACACCCTCCAGGTTTTCATTTGTATAGATTAGACAATTCAAGTATTCAGCACATTTTATCAAGGTTTACATTTTTTTTTAATGCTGGTATTTGAGTTTATAGCCTTTATACTGAGCAACCTCCATAATCCTTTTTAGTTTTTGGGCAAGGGTCTTGCTAAGATGCCTGGGTGGCTTGAACTTGTGAACTTCCTATTTCAACTTGCTAGAGTGCTGGGGTTATGGTTTTATATCTCTGCCCCAGCTATGTGTCACACTTTGAGCATCACTCTTAGAGATCTGGGGAGTGGGAGGACTTTCATCTAGTTATAGGTTTAAAAACACAGAGAGTTGGAAAATTGAATCTTATGAGAAACCTACATTGCCTCACATGATAAATGTCTTAGGAGAGGCATTTACTCTTTCCCTCAGCAATTCACAGCTAACCCCCTAGACAGAGGTTGCAAGGCCTGGTGGGGAGGTTGTACCCACTGGATTTCAAGAAGAAACCTTTAGTGGGATTGAGAAGCCACTTGTACTGGGTTTGCAGAAAGTCTTTCACTGGCAAGGAAGACTCACCAGAATATAGCAGCCACGTGTCCCCACAATTCTCAAGGCCTTCCACATGTCCTCATATCAACTTAGAAGATCTCATTGTAGACAAATCAATGCTTTCACTTTAAAGGTAGATATCTTCAGAACTAGGAGTTTGACTTGCACTGTAATTCAGCTAATCAAGGAATCAGATTCTGCATTCTGTTTTCAGTAATATTAATCCTGTAGCTAAAGAAGCTAAGGATCTTCTTCAAGTTATATCTAGAAGCTATTAGGCATATGAGTGAAAATTTAAAAGCAACATTTTTATTTTATTATCTTGTCCCACAGCACTAGGAAATGATTAGCCAATGTCATAATATTTGGCAATCATTACTGAATTTTTATCATCTTGTTTTCTGGAAATTCTATATTGTTTCTAATAAATTATTATTCCTATTAATATTATTATTATTATTATTATTATTATTATTATTATTATTTTGTATTTAGTAAGGATCTACAGGGTCTCACTGCATAGATCATAGTGATTCTCTTGTTTTCAGCTTCCCAAACCTTGGGATTACAGGCAAGCACAACCATACCCATTCTCAATCCCCATCTCAGTGTTCCCTAAGGATGGGTGGCTGGGGAGGGGTGCTGGCCAGCATGGCTTGCTGGGAATTGAACCCAGATCCCTGCACCTGCCTAGGCAAGAGCTTTAGTCCACTAAGCTATTTGGCTGGTTGCTATTATTATTATTATTATTATTTTTTTTTTTTCATATTCTTATTCTTCTCAAAATATAAAAAGAAAATTAAAAAATATAATGCGCAGAGTAATTTAGGCCTTTACTTCTCATAAACACTTGATTGATTAGGAGTATCTGTTGCATGTAATTTGCATATCTTTAAAAACAGTATTTTCTGCAGATCATGAGTGGTCTCTTTACCACTGGAAATAAAACCATTAGTGTTCTTAAATCTACTTTGTATCCTGCTATGCTACTGAATTCATGTATTAATATGAGTAGCTTCTTGGCGTTTTTTGGGTCTTCTCAGTACAGCATAATGTCATCTGCAAATAATGATAGTTTAACTTCTTCTTTACTTATTCTTGTTCATTTTATTTCTCTCTCTTGTCTAATGGCTCTAGCTAATGATTCCACAACTATATTAATAAGAGTGGTGATTAAGGACATCCTTCTTTTTTGTACCAGATCTGAGAGTAAAAGATTTCAGTTTTTCCGCATTTAGAATTATGTTAGCAGTTGGATTGTCATAAATGGCTTTTATCAGATTGAGGTTGAGGCCATCTATTCCAATTTTCTGTAGGACTATGACCATGAATGAGTGTTGAACTTTGTTAAAAGCCTTTTCTGCATCAACTGAGATGATCATGTGGTTTTTGGATTTGCCTCTATTGATATAGTGTATATAGATTTGCATAGGTTGAACCATCCTTACATCACTGGGATGATTTCTATCTGGTCATGGTGTATAATCTTCTTAATGATTTGCTGTATTCTGTTGGTGAGGATTTTATTGACGATTTTTGCATCTATGTTCATGAGGAAGATTGGCCTGTAGATCTCCTTTTTGATTGCACCTTTCTCTGATTTTGGTATCAGTATAATACTTGTCTCCAGGAATGATTTTGGGAGAATTGTTTCCTTTTCAATTCATTGAAGAGTTTGGGGAGTATTAGGATTGTAACAACTATAAATTTCTTATAGAATTCAGCTGTGAATCCATCAGGACCTGGACTTTTCTTTTTCAACAGATTTTTTGAAATCACATATTGAACTTCACTGGCTTTTATTGGGTTATTGAGAGTTCTTATTTTTTCTTGACTCAGTTTTGATAATTTATGCCTTTCTAGGAATATGCTCATTTCTTCTGTGTCTTTGATTCTGTGAGAGTAAAGAATCTCAAAATAGCTATTGATGATCTTCTGAATTTCCACAGGGTCTGGAATAATTTCAACCTTTTCTTTCTTTATTTCTTGAATTTAAGATTTTTTTCCCCCTCTTTTGGAAAGGTTA
>PVKN010027631.1:0-13250 GCA_004027915.1 Capromys pilorides | reverse complement strand
CAAGCAGCCAGTGCAGTCCTTGGTCCTTGGTGAATGCCTCAGAAGTGGCTGGGGACTAGAAGAATGAGTGGAGGAAGCAGTGGCCTGGAAAGTGGGAGACTTAGATGTGAGAATGGCTCTGTCACAACTGGGTGTGGTGTTTACACCTGAAATCCCAGCACTTGGGAGGCTGAGGCAGGAGTACTGCTGGGAGCTTGAGGACATCCTGGACTACATGGTGAGACTCTGTCTCAGATCAAAAGAGGAAGAGGAAGAGGAGGAGGAGAAAAACAAGGCATTGTCTTTGACCAACTGGATATCCCCGAGGCAGTTACTGTGCTTCTCTGGGCTCGGTTTCCTTGTCTGTTTAGTGAGCGGATTGAATGTACCAGAGCGCCTTTAGCTCTAACATGTCAGAATTAAGTGAAAAAATCTTTTCCAATTGTTAGGTTCCACTTATGGGAAAGTGTCTTATCTCCACAGATTAAGGAGGATTTGCACAATTACTAACCTTCAGCTACATCATTACATTAGTGGATTTCTTCAAATCCTGATAAATCAGACAGGCAGAAATTCAGAGCAGAAGAGAAGGCTACTTGAGCACTGGCTGGAAGTCCCCAAGCCAACCCCATCTCTCCTCCACCGACTCTACAGTAGAATCAGTAATAAACGAGGACCACTGAGCATTGCAGACAGGTGCCCACTCTGCTTTGTGGGGCTAAGAGAAGCCAGGTTTCTGAAGAAAGAAACTCCTTGGGTCCCTACTATGAGATGGTGCTCTCATGGCATGGTGTCCTGCTCCAAAATCATTGGATGATTCCTTATTCACTCTTGCATCTCAGGCTTTATGATAAGAAAGCTGTATGTGAAAAGCAAGAGCCAACCTGAACGAGGGTATGCAAAATTCTTTCTAGAAAAAAAGAATTAGTTAATAAGTATTTCTAGCTTTGTGGGCCTCGTAGTCTCTATAGCAGCTACTCAACTTTGCCATTTTAGCATATCACATATCTAACCTAATAGGAGAAGAGTGTCTGTCTTCTAATAAAATGATTATTTTATAGGCAAAGGATGCAACTTGAGACCATAATAGAAGTGAAACAAGTCAAAATCACATGTAAACATGATATTGTCTCCTTGGTGTAAATAAGGTCTAAATAAGGAAAAATGGAGTAAATAAGGTCTAAAATATCCAATAGATAAGGTGAAATGGGAAGAAATTGTTTAAAAGGCAAAAGGAACTAGGATGGGTGAAAGAGGAAAGGATGAAAGAAAAAAGGGGAAAATGCAAGTCAGTCACACTATTTACTAGTGTTTCTAAGTTCATTGGAAAGAGAAGTTTGTGTTAATATCAATTGGAGAAATTTTTATGCCCATATCTTGTATTCTGAGCAACTATTTTAAAGCTAACAACATGTAATGAATTATTCTCCTAGTAGTTTGCTATGAAATTTTGTTTCACCTTTTTTTTCTCCATAAAATAAAAAAGTACTTATTGATAGACACAGATGATAGTGATAGATTTGGCCTGTGGGCTATGGTTTGCCATCTCTGGTCTAGGATTCCACATTCGGAGTTCTTCAGGATCATGAATTGACTTCTTGGACTATACCTTAGATTTCCCAATATCACACATGACAGTCTCTCATCTGGGCTAAGGGTAGTTCTTCCTTCATCTCTAGAGTCCATAGGATTATTAATGTTCAATAGCAAAAGTCTGCACCACCCATGCCTAAGTCCACCTTCCCTGCTTGGGACACCTTTCGCTCCAGTTAGTCTACCCATTGCCTTAATCAAAGCAGAGCAGACAAAAACAGAAGATTGTGTTTGGGAAATTAGCTTTAGCTTGCCCTATGTTACTTATTTCTTTCCATTTGTTCAAACACAAATGCAGGAGTTTGACTCTGCTCTTGATCTCAATCTACTTGGAGAGACAAAACATATATATGTAAAAAAATTAGGCCAGGGTGATAGCTTAGCAGCATAAGCACCTGTCTGGCAAGTGCAAGATCCTCAGTTTGATCCCTAGTACCAAAAAATAAAATGTAAGATCTGGAAGACAATTCAACAAAATAAGAAAAATTTTCTGTCTCTTTTCCAGTGAGCATACAGTAACAATACATACTGCATGTGGTATTAAAGCTAAGGATGAGAAACTTAATATTTATTTTCTATAACATTATCTGTCCCTGCTCTACCTCCTCCATGCCCTGCCATTACGTTGCAGAGTAGTTTTGTTATTTTCTTTCCTGACCAGACATGACGTTCAAGTCCACTGAAGTCTAAGAAACAAGGCACTCCAATGCCTTGCCAGACAGAGCCATTTTTTCAGATGCCATTAGTTATCTAAAACACAGAAAAGGATTGGAAATCAGTCCTTTTCTTTCTCTTGAGATCAAACCCCAGACAAGGGCAGCTGATTAGGCAGGTGTCCTCCATTATGGAAGAGGATAGCATGAAGATACATAATTTGCCTGGCCACACCAAGGGAAAGGATAAATTCTTGCCCTCAGCTGAAGTGAAACATTTGTTCATTTAATAAAACAGGTGCCAAATGTTTACCCCGTGGCAGGTACATGCATTCCTGGACGAGACTGGGTCTGAAATATGTTCCTCCTACAGCAAAGATATTAGTTGAATGCCTCCGAGAGCAGAGTATCAGTGAGCACAGACATGTTCAGTACTCCTAGAACAAATCACAAAACTAAAACCACAAAGAGGACTTCGTTAGCTTTCATCTGACATTTTATATTTTTTTCAGTTAACTCTGCAAGTAAAATCCCAGCCTTCCCCAAACGAAGCAGCAGAGCAGAGTGTAGTACCCTCAGTTGTTCCAGGTCATTCCTTAGCCACCTGGGTGTGGCAGGCATGTTCTGGTTCAGAGTGCAGCAGCTACCAGGGTCTGCCATGTTCCCCAGCCTTCTGCCTGGGAATGCTCCTGGGGAATGACCACTCTGCCCATGGAGACAGTCCCTGTGACAGAACCACTGAAGGGCAAATGGGACCGCTGAGTGGGCTTGAACAAATAATCTGATCTCATCTGTTCCTGAACTGTGCAAGGCCAGAGCTCCTAGAACCAGCTCTGCCAGGAGAGGGGTCATGTAAGGACCAGAGGACTGGGCCAGGGCCTGGACTGGTACCCTCAGTGTAGATCAGGCTGCTTCTTGCCGTGCTGGCTCTGCCAGACCCGTGCACCTGTGCACTGGCTGTAGCAGCATGCATTCATTTCCAGTCATCATGGTCTACCGTGGTGTCCTTGGCTTCCTTCCTCTGGCTTCCTTTTTGCAAAATTACTTTCCAGTTCTCAGCAAACAACCTTTCTGGAAGTTTCCACTCTGGTTGCTTTTTTGAAAAACTTTGTAACTAGGGAACTTGGAGAGCAGCCTTGAAGCCTTGCCCCCCCCACCCCCCTGTTCTGTGCCAGTTCCCCTGTCAGAACTCTTGGTTCAGGTTCTATGAGCAATCAGTTTTCTGGGACAAAGCTGGGACTGAGTCTTATGCAATTTTGTATAACCAATCACCATACTCAGAATACACCAGGAAAAGAAGCTCTAACCTCTGAAAAGCCAAGACCAATGAGACAGGTGGAATAATTCATTAGTATCAAAATGAATATGCTTCAGATTCTTATGAAATATGATGTGATTTTAAAGTAATCATCTATTCCAGTGAGATCCCTGAATTTGGCTGGAATCATAATGCTTTTGTCATCTCATCTCTTGGCTCATGTTTTATTGCATATCCTAATCTGCTATATTGTCACAGGGTGGTACCACAATTGAAAAAGCAACTTTGTTACCCCAGAGATACCAAAAGACCTTGACTTAATGAGAGAAATCCTGGGTTTTTCTCTGGCCTCTGATTGTCATTTATTTCAAAGAGACAATTACTGAAGATGATGTTAGACCCATGATCTGCTTAGACCTAGTTATTCTTGGATTTGTTCCACAGACTCAGGCTTTCCAAATGGCAAAATGGATTTTATCATGGCCTTACCCGTTCTTGTCTTTGACACAACAACCAGTAAATATATGTCAACCTTCAGCTTCCTGGTCATCTCCTATTTCTGTGCTTCTGATGCATGTCTAGCCTCTTTTCTCTGATTTGCTTATGGATCTTAATAATCTGTTTTTCTGAGTATGAATTAATCTTGAGATTTGCTTCAGACTGTGACCCCCATCCAGTTATTTTTATGAGTAACTCTGTAGTCTTTGTTACAACCTCATTGAAATGAATTCAAATAATACAAAAAGGTACTTAGAGAAAAATTTTAATACTGCTTGCCCTTCTCCCTTCTCGAGAAAACTACTATTAATTTTTTGAGAAATATTCTATCAGGTCTCTATCTGAATACATGCACACATATAAGTATGTGGATACAATGATATAAAACTGGCATTCTACTATGAATATAGTTGTATGGTCTGCTTTCTTCTTTCAGCCATATGTTATTGGGAGAAAGGGTTCTTCCTAGGCCTCTTGTGCTTGTGCACATTTTCCTAGGTGTGCTAAGAATATACAACCATTTTTTAGGGTAATGTCTGTGTTAGGCTTACTAACTGCTGCAGTAATTTGGGGGTTCTCAAATTTATGGCATGACAGCAGCATGAGTATTAGCACATGAGCTCTGCTGCTGCAGAATGTGATGCAAACCTTCTGTGCACAGCTTCATTTAACTGGTGGCACTGTCCCTATGTGATTTGAGTCACACATACTGCTGTGGTTCACAGGAGAAAAGGCCCTTTTATTTCATCCAGGAATCTTATTGTTTTTTCAACAGCTATGATATGTAACAGAGAACATGTTTATAATTAACGTAAAGCCAAATTACATGCAATACTCATCTTCATCTTTCTATGTACATTATAGGTGGTAGGATTTAGATCTATTTTTATTTATTATTGTTATTATTTTTAATCTTTTTGAGAATTTATTTGGTACAGGGTCTCACTACACAGTCTCGGTCTCCCCAGTGATGGGATTACAGGCATGCACCACCATTCTCAGTTTTGGTGGGGTACTGGGGCTTGACTCTGGTTCCATGAGCTTAGCCTAGACTGCCGAGCTATCTCCCCAACCACGATTTAGATCTAAAACATCCCCTATGTGTTCAGCGATGGAGCTTCCAGAAGGAGATTGGATCACAAGGGTATGATATCCAGTGGATTTATTCATTGATGAGGTCACAGCTCAATGTTCTGTTAGAAAACAGGTCCTGGCTGGAGGTGGGTCACTATGGCTGGACCTAGAAGCATTGGATAGATTCTCTTGCTTGCCGTCCCCCAACCCACTGATAAGTCAGGACCCTTCTCCTCACCTCAAGAGTCACTTCCCTGTGGCCCCAAGCTGGGTCCAAACCGCAAAAATAACCCCACCCAATTTTGTATCTTGGACCCAACCACAGGGCCTTCCCTTCCTGAAACGCTGAAAGTCCCCCACAGACTGGGAGGCTCTACCTAGATTAGCTCTCTTGAGGCTGCTCCAGCCTGAAAACACCCCTAAAAACCCTATAAAATCTCCTGTCCTGCCCCCCAACACTTTTTAAAACTTTATTTATTTATGTTATGGCCAGCTCAGCATGCTCTGGGGGTGGGGCTGGTGCAGCATGTGGTGCTGGGAATCAAACCACGGTCCCTGTGGTTGCCTAACCTTGCCTAAGCAGGCACTTTAGACTACTGAGCTATCTCTCCAGCCCTCCTTTCTTCTTTCGCTTGGGGCTATCTCAGTCTGCTACACAGCCTTCCTGCTTCCTCCTACCTCCAATAAATCTTGTGTCAGAGAGCCTGGCTTGGTGATTCTGTATGGATCTAGGCTCTTGTAGTTGGCGCTGAAACCCAAGAGGGATGCCAAGGCCCCTGCCAGTCCCTCCCAACCAGGGCCTTGCCCTGGTCCATCGCCAGCCTCTCTGAGCAGACCGTGAGCCTCAGGCCTCCCTTAGTCACCTAAAAGTCCATAACCTCTAAAACTGTGAGTATTCTCTCATCACTTATTTAGCCTCTCTTAAATTACAAACCTCTCCCATTGTCCAATTTGTTGTGGGGAGGGTGAGACAAGAAGGACCATTTCTCTCTCAGGGTTCTCTCTGATTTCTCACACCCTGCCTCTGTTCGATCGCATCTCTCATCTTCTCCCTCATATGTCTCTCCTGTTTCCCCTCCTTTACTCACTCTATTCTTTCTTTCGGACTTACCTTTCTCCAGGCCCACACAGCTTTCCTGGTCTGTGCCCACAGTTGACTCTTTCTTTAACTATTGACAATCAATGTTTTCAAGGCTCCTTCTCCAACTTTAGTCTGGATGAGGTCACTTTCTGCACTTTCATTTTCTCTTTCTTTCTCTACACATCTTGGAGATAAGTATTGTTTCCCAGGCTGGAGAGATAGCTCAGTGGAATAAGTGCTTGCCTAGCAAGTGCAAGATCCTGAGTTCAATCCCTGGTACCACCAAAATAAATAAATACATTAAAAAATATTGTTCCCCAATGGCTCATTTCTGGCTTAATGCCTCTCAGTCTCACGCCTTTGTCATGCAAGTCATGTGGACATGCTGAGCTGCTCCTTCCCTTGACTCCATCTTCTCTCCCACTGGGGACGCATGCTCGGAGGGCTTTGGTGCCTTGTCCCTTTTGTGATTCACCTCAAATGATATTTGCCTTCTTGCTTCTCTCTTCCTCACCCTTTTCTGCCTCTTCGTCACTCTGGGTGGTGGTCTCCTCAACATGTATAATACCCCATCTGCCCCATCTACCCACACCTCTGTTCTCTCTTGTCTCAGATCAGTCCTCAGGTGACCACTCAGACTGTCAAACCCAAATGCCTCACCTTCTCTGTCAGATTGCCTGAGCACAATACAGGTTGGACAATAGAACTACCTGGTTCCCGGAGGGAACTCTTAATTGTGATACCCTGGTTGATTTAGATAATGTTTGTCCACAATGGAAAATGGTCCAAGGTCCCTTATGTCCTTGCTTTCTTTTCTCGCCACAGTCATCCTGAACTCTGCCTGTCATTTAGTCTCCAACAGATCCTACTAACAAGGGCACCCACCAGATTGCATCCCCACTAACCCCTTCATTCCCAGATCCCCTAGATGAACCTCTTCCCCCATGCCACCAGCCTCCCATATCAAGCCGTTTCACACCCTCAGCCCATGGCCCTTCCTGTCATGGACCCTCTGCTGCCCTATGCCAATCACTCCTCCTCTCCAGAGGAGGACTTGCCTCCCCTTATCCCAACTCTCCATGACCCCTCATCGACTCTCGTCCTCCAACCCCAGTCCAACTTTACCCTCACCTTTCCCCCAAAACTATCTTGTCCCTCCCACCCTTCATCACAACCTTCTCTAAGGGCCTAAAACCAGACACACATAAGCCTCCATTAGGACTCTTCCCTCTTGCTCAGGGGACTGGAGCTGAAGGACTAGTCAATGTCTTCTAGCCCAGGTCCTTTCTGAACTTCTCCTCGATCAAAAAAAGATGGGTCTTTCAACACAGATTCCATGTCCTACATAAAGGAGTTCTAATATCTCACCCAGCTCTATCAGATGACCTGGAATGACCTCCTCTCTTCCACCCTTTCTCTGATGAAAAGGAATCCATATGGCTGGCTGCCCAGTCACATGTGGATGAAATCTACCATCCTACCTTTCCACTAGGTGCTCAGGCAGTTCCCTGAGAGGGCCCCCAATGGAATTACCAACCAGAAGGTCAAGGACACAACATGATCCTTTGTCTATTGGAAGGATTAAAAAAAGCAGCCCTGGGTGGGCAAGATGGGTCAGTGGTCTAAAGCACCTGCTTAGCAAAGCTTAAGCAACTGCAGGGACTGAGTTTCGATCCCTGGCACCCCTTGTTGCACCAGCCCCACTCCCCTAGGGCAGGCTGAACTGGCCATAAAAAAAAAAAAAGGCAGCCCGCAAGGCCATCACTTGGGAAAATCTCAGAGAAATTACTCAACAGACAGATGAAAACCCCACCTCCTTCATGGCTAGGCTCACTGAGGCCCTCACCTGATATACCCGCTAAGATCCTCTCATCCCTGAGGGGGAGCTGGTCCTTAACAGCCACTTCATTTCTCAATCTGCCCCTATATGAAAAAAACTCAAACGCCTTGAGGAGAGCTTCAGCACTCCCCAGTGAGATATTCTTAATCTGGTCTTTCAATGGAAGAGAGGAACAAGAAAAAGATTCTATCTCCTACCAAGTTGCTCCTGAGGTCTGGGACATTAACCACCCCATGGTGGCTCTACACCACTCCCAAGTGTTTGTGGTTCAAATAAACTCTAAAATTTCCCCCCACTGACCCCAGTTCCCTATCTCACAAAAACACTGCCTAGGCATCATGGTATCATTGATAGCCTCCTCCATCAAAAACTCCTATCCCCATAGCTTCGCTATACTATACCCCATCCTGTTAATGGTCAAAACCAGTGATTCTTACTGTCTGGTCCAAAACCTCCCCTCCATTAACTCTGCCACTCCACTGGTCATGCCTGTGGTTCCTAACCCTTATATCCTCCTCAATCACATCCTCCCTGATACTACTCACTTTTCTGTCCTGAACCTAAAAGACACCTTCTTCCCCATTCCCCTTCACGCTTCCTCTTATCTCTTCTTTGCTTTCACCTGGGAAGACCCTGTGATGCACACTACCTCCCAACTAACATAGAAGATCCCAAGGTTTCTAGGATAGTGCCCGCTACTTTGGCTGATCTTGACACCCTTGACATCCGGCATAACCACCTGCTCCTGTATGTGGAAAATCTCTTATTCTGCAGTCCCTCCTTCATACTCTCCTACCAACACACAGTGCCCTTACTTCCTGGCTCAAAAGGGGCACCAGGTCTCTAAATCTAAGGCCCAATTCTCTCTTTGAACTGTGTGATATTTGGGGTTCCAGCTCATCCCACACACCAGAGACCTCACACTCCATCGTAGAGAGGCCCTCTGCTCTCTAATCCTCCTACCACAAAAACACAAATACAGTCCTTCGTGGGATTCATGGGGGGTACTTCCACCTCTGGATCCAGGGGTTTGCCCTCCTAGCATGACCTCTCTATGAGGAAATCTGAGGACACCCTGAAGAGCCCCCCACTGACCCAGGGGTAGTCCTCTGGCCTTTCAACAATTTAAGAGACACTCTCCTCCCTCTTGTCCTCTCAGACCCCTTATAGCCCTTTCACCTTTATACTACTGGAAAATAGAGAATAGCAGTCGGGGTCCTGGGACAGAGACAAAGCCCAGGTCTCATTCTGGTGGCTTACCACTCCAAACAACTAGACCTACTCCATCTTCCCTTGGCTCACTGCCCTTCTGGAGTGCCTTGCAGGGCTTGTTATTATGCTCATGATAGCCCCCTGCTTCATTTCCCTCATCTGCAATACTGTCACCTGATTAACAACCCAAAATTTTCACCAATTGCTTCTCTCAGACTGTTCTGACCAGACTCTAGCCCAACAGGACCCTACACAAGACTACTCTACACCCTCCTCTGACTTCTCCTGATTCCTGCGCTCTGACCCCTCACCACCTCCAGTCAGCAAGAAGTAGCCAGACAACTTCATCACCCTCTTTCCTATCAAACAGAGTTCAAAGTGATGTCAGGACCCTTACCCTCACCCCAAGGCTCTTCCTTTTGGTTCCAAGCCAGGGCCAAAGCACAAACACAACTCTGCCCAACTTTGTATTTTGGACCCAAGTTGAACAAAAACCACAGGACCTTCCCTTCCTGGAACATTGTGGCCTTACCTAGATTAACTCTCCCCAACCTGTTCCAGCCTGCAAACACCTTCCCCTAAAAACCCTATAAAATCTCCTGTCCCCCTTTATTTGGTGCTGTCTCAGTCTGCTACACAGTCTTCCCACTTGCTTATACCTCCACTAAATCTTTTTGTGTCAGAGAGCCTGGCCTGGTGATTCTGCGTGGGTCTAGGCTCTAATACCTAACACCTTCATGCTCTGCCTTTTGGCTGCTATGGTTGAGTAGTCTCCCTGGTAATGCTCTTTCACTCTGTTCTTTCTTCCTTGGAGCCAGCTATGTGTGCATGGACTGATCCCTCTGAACCAAAAACACCCTCTTTTATTTTTATTTTTTAAAGAGCATAAAATGGTTATATATATATATATATATATATATATATATATATATATATATATTAAAAAAGATACAAAATTTCAATTAACAAAGTAATAGGAATTTGACAGTGATTGTTGTATAATGTTATCTTCAAATTAGTTGTTTAGATTACCAGATAAAAATCTACAACATTTATATTTATTTATTTATTTTTAATGTATTTGGTATAGGGTCTACAGAGTCTCACTACGTAGAACGGACTTGTAGTGATCTTCCTGTTTACAGCCTCCCAAGCACTGAGATTCCAGATGTGTACCACCACACCCAGTCTCAGTAGCCATCTCAGTGTGCTCTGGGGACAGGGTTAGCACTGCACGTTGGGCATCAAACCCCAGCTGTTGTTCTCTGCCTAAGCAGGCACTTTAGTCTGCTGAGCTATCTGGCTGGCCACCTCTTCTCTTTTATATTGTGAGTGTTGTGTATTTTGTTCCAGAGTAAGGAAAGTAACTAATACAAGATTTATATGATTTTTCATAGCATATATATATATATATATATATATATATATATATATCCCTATTTGGTGGCATCTTCTCCCAGTTTACCCTTGCTTCTTTTCCTGTCTCCCTTCCTCTTTTCGCTTTTCTCCCCTGCTCACTTCCTTTTATATTTTGTGCAGTGCTGGAATAAATATTATCATTAAGTATTCTTGTACACTCACACAGTGAATTTCTCCTGAGGGTAAAGTCTAGAAATAAAATTGCTGGATGGAGGACTATGCTCATTTGTATATTTACTGTCTTAGAAAGTATGATGGCGCATTTTTCCAAACTGTTCTTAAGGGAACCTATCCTTGGTATAATGGACATTTCGCAGTTTTTTTTTTAAACATTTATCAAATTTTATTTTAAGAAGATATAATTTACAAAAGTATCAAAAATGTTAAGGATTTGGGAATAAGAATTTCATAGCAAAGGTATAAATTCTTTTTTTTAACATCTTTTTTTTTTTTTTTGAGACAAGTTCGCACTACATAGTTCAGGATGGCCTGGAGCTCACTATGTAATCCAGGATTACCTCAAACTTGAAGCAATACTCCTGCCTCAGTCCTCTAAATGCTGAGATTACAGGTGTGTGCACCATGCCTGGAGCAAAGGCATAAGTTCTATGTGGAAAATTAGAAAACGTTTTTTAAAAAATGTATTTAGTATAGGGTCTACATTGTCTCACTACACAGATCAGACTCATAGTGACCCTCCTGTTTTTAACCTCACAAGATCTGGGATTACAGATGTGCATCACCACACCCAGTCTCATTCACATCTCAGCATACCCCAGGGGTGTGGCTGGCACGGCATACTGGGGATTGAGCCCTGGTCCTTGCATCTGCCTGAACTTGCACTTTAATCTTCTGAGCTATCTGGCCAGCCCTTATAAAACATTTCTTAAAGACTACTGAAGACAACCATAGAATTCTCTTACATAAGACTTGCGTGAGCCATCACCAGTCTGGGATTTCGCCAGCAGGTCTCTCAGCTGTAGTTTGGTTGACAGGTTCTTCATTTGTGAGTGAAATCTGGGAGATAAATCTGAAATCTGAAGGCTAGGGATGACCTTGTCTTGGAGAGAATATTCTCTAGGTTAAGGTATTTCCAATTCAGGGTCAGGGGGTCCAGTTCTATGAGCTTTGAGGACAAGTCTCCAGGCGGTGGCTTTGTGGTAATTCTGCCAGTTGTGATTTCTGAAAAATCTTAGGTGGAATGTTGACTTTGTTTAGGGAGAGATGGTGGCATGTTTCTGTTTCCCTTAGTGCTACTTCATGAGGGGGTTTAGGAAGCACTTGGGAGTCAAGGGCAGACATTGAAGAACTGGTTCTTGATTGTTGCAGTAGTCTCTCCAACTTGTGAGTGGTTCTATCTAGAAGATGATGGACCCACATGGTTAGCCCAAGTAGCTTTGAGTGGGCACCATGAGGTAGTGAGCAGGATGGGCTGAATAAGGTTCTCTTGTGTCTGGGTAGTGTGGAAGGAGGCACTCCTTAGATAGGGTGAAGTTGTCACCAGACATCTGGGTGCTTAGAGGGAGTGGTGAAGGTAGCCTAGTTGGGCATTCCCTGGTGTTCTCAGGAGGCAGGAGGAGCCTCTGAGGGTTGGTGATATGGATGAATCTTGCTCATAGAATCTGATATCTGGCTCCATAGGAGAGTTGTTGCTTGTCCCATGGAGTGCTGAATCCAGGCAGTGCCAGTTTGTCCTGGGGAAAATGCCAGAGGAGTGCCAGAAACTTTGGGGTTTGGGTGAGTGCCCTTTCTTGACTAGGCTTGGTTGGTCATTGAGGTCATCATCACTTTTTATTCATCTCCTGTCAAAATTTCTACTCATTCAATATGGATGGGAGGGTTAAATATATTATATTTAGTCTGGGAAAGTAGCTCTTCATATCTGGTAGCTTTGAGTCTCTGCTATGTTCATGGCAGTTTCTTCAGCTTGGTTCACAATGTCCACATTGGACTTACTTCTGAGAAGATGCTTCAAAGATTAGTGCTTAGGGCTGTACAGATAGCTCAGCAGATTAAAGCACTAAACAAGCCAAGTTTCACCTTCAAAAGCAAAGGTCAAGATTGACTTGTGTTTCTGTGGATTTGAAAGTCGCAGAATCATCACCCCACCTTAATTCTACTGAAAACTTGCTGAGATTATCCAGCATGAATCTAGGCTCCAACAGCACACCCTGTGTACCAGAAAGAGTAGGGCCATATTGCCATAAAGCGGTAGATCTCCAGAAGATAATCAAAGCCTTGAAGTCACAGAGAAATTTCAGTCTTTTTTTCTTTGCTTTTGGGTTTTTTGTTTGTTTGTTTTGTTTGCTTGTTTATTTTTTGTATGAACACTGTTTCTAGTTTTCTTGCTGTTTTTGTTTTCTCCTTCTTTCTTTCCCTCCTGTTTTCTTTTTTTGTTGTTGTTAATTTTAATGTAAAGAAATAGCAATGAGACAGTTTCACAACAGGTTAGTAGGACAGTTCCAATAATGAATACATTGCGGGGTGGGAGAGAGCTCAGTAAAATAAGCACCTGCCTGGCAAACACAGGGTCCTTAGTTCAATCCCTGATACTCCAAAATAAAATAAAATAATTAATACATTGTATATTATTGTCTTTGTAGTCATTGTTCATAGTACAAGATGCAGACTTGATATCTTGTA
>PVKN010027630.1:0-13635 GCA_004027915.1 Capromys pilorides | reverse complement strand
ACATCAACCGGCAGGTAACTGGATAAATCAGATGTGCTGTATGTACAGAATACAGTAGTATTCCACTATAAAGAAGGATATACTTGAATGATTTGTAGAAAAATAATGTCATTTGATAGTATAATGTTTAGTGAACTAAATCAGACACACAAGCTTAAATTGCATTTCTCTTACATGAGAAACCCAAAGTGTAAGTAAAGAAAATAAAAGGTAAATTGTTTATTTTTATCTTTTTGAGACAGTTTCACAATGCAGTTCCGGCAGACCTTAAATTTACTTTGTAGCCCAGGCTGCCCTCAAACTCCACGGTTCTGTTTCTGCCTCCTGAGTACTGTGATTACAGGTATGCACCACTAAGCCCAGCAAAGGTAGATTATTAGAAGTAGAGAAATGATCATTTCCAAATGGGAAGGGTATTCTGAGATGAAGGGAGGGGAGGGAAAACAGATGAAAACAATAGAGATCTATTATGTAGATGCACCAACTCCCCAAATGGAATGTAATTGTCATGTCATGCAAAAATGCTAGTAAAACCTGAAAAAAGAGTGAATGACCTTTGTGTTAGGTACTGCGATACAGCAGCACACAGGTGGTATAGCTGCCTCTAATGAGGGCTTTGAGTCTTTGAGTACAAAAGACAGACCATGGAAAAGTAAATGACAGGGTTCATAGAAAGCGCTGTCTTATCACAGTATCTGTTATACCTTTCAGATTATTTACTCTTTCAGGAACACAAAACACAATGTTTGCACATGTGAGTCTGATTTATTTCATTTATGAATGTGGTCCCTAGTTGTGTCCATTTACTTATGAAAGCCCCAGGTTTGTCTTTTTTAAAGCTGAGTAATGCTCCATTATATAAAAATACAAGATCTTTTTAATCCATTCATCAGTTGTTGGGCATCTGGGTTGTTTCCAAGATGTAGTTATGACAGATTGCACTACTACAAACATGGTTGCACATGTATCACTGTGGTATGCTTTTAGTTCTTCAGGAAAATACCCAAATAGGAATATCTGGGTAAGATGGGCCCTCTGATGTTAGGTTTTCAAAGACTCTCCACATTGGTTTCCATTGGTTGTTCCAGCCTGCATTCCCACAATAAGGGAGAAGGGTTACTTTTTCCCCACAGCTCCTCCAGCGTTAATTTTTTAAACCAATTTTGCATGCTTATGTGTGGTGATCTGAGCAACTAATTTTTAGACAACAATATGTAGTATAACAACCACTGTTGAATTCCTATCATCTTGTGTAGTGAAACTCTGTATTATTTCTAATTTTTTATTTTTTATTCTTTTAAAAAAAACACTGTCTATCCTTTCAGTTTGGTATTAACGCATGATTTAGGACCTTTAAGATTAATTTCCAGGGGCCAGGGAGGCAGCTGTATGGCATAGCACCTGCCTGGCAAGTGGAAGGTCATGAGTTTGAACCCTGGTCCTGCCAAAACAAATTGTTAAAGAAGATTAATTTCCAGTGATACCTAGTGTATGCGCAAATAGTGATATGTGCGCGTACCATTAAGCATACATTTTTACACATTATATAGACATATGTATCATAAAGACTGGTTGAGTTCTAATAATAGTTTCTTCTGGAGAACCCTTGCCTAGCAGGCCATCAGTGGCTGTGATTGGTCTTAGATCTAATGAGAAATGATAAGGAGCTATCAGAATGTAGCCTGAGACCAAGAGATGCTGAGGTTCCGCTGCTGTGATGATTTCCTTTTTGTCATGCCCTTCTGGCTCTCTTCCTCCCTATTGTCATATTACTTACAAAATGAAGTCACAGTCCTATTTACCTCAGATCTGTCTTGTGCCCCTTGTCATCACGCTGTTCCTGCATCAGCAGCAGCGGCTTCTTGTCTGACCACACCCCTCCTCCTCAACCCACAAGTTCTTTCATGACTGTGCCTCTGTTGCCTGTCTGCTCTGCAAAACACTTCTACTTTCAGTTCATTTTCCTGTGCACTGACTGCCTTCTCTTCATGGAATTTGTGGCTTTTTGGTCCCTAACTTAATTTCTTCCTTAATCAGTGTTTATTATTTCCATCTTCAGCTCTCACATCTGTTCCAATTGCCACCAACTTTAAATTTTGCCCTTGATCTTTCCCTCATCATTCATTGCACTGACACACAGTGAGAACCTTCTCCAGCCGTATCACCCCCCTTGCAGTGTTTCTCTCCATCCAGTTTTCCAGCTATCTGTTAGACTAGGGGTTCTCCATAGGCATCTTATTTTGTCATGTCTCAGGCTGAACCCATTTTCTCTTCTGTCTCATGATGAGATTGCCTTGTCCTTTTTGAGCACCCAATCTCAGTGCCTGTAATTGTTATGCAGTAATCTGCTGCTCTGCTTCCCTAGCCCAGAAGCCTGAGTCCCAGAGGCCTTCCTTCTGCACTCACACACCATATTGTGTGATTATCTGTGTGACTTATCCTTCCACATTTTTATTCTCATCCCTCTAAGACATCTTGACCAGCTAGATGCGGTGGTGTACAGCACTCAGGAGGCTGAGACGAGAAGATTGCCACAAGTACAAGGCCAGCCTGAACTTCATAGTGTGACCCTGTCTCAAAAAAGCAAACAAGACATCTTTCTTTCCCTTATCTCTGCTTCTCTAATTGCTAATCTTTTCCAAAACTACCAATATTAATTTCATTAAAATATTTTATGCAGTCTATATGATCTGTGTTCTCCCAGCTTTCAGTGAGTCTCTCTGCCTATGGAATAAAGTAAAATGCCGTTCAAAGCCCTTGACTGTTTAAGCCGCGTATTTTGGCACTGTCGCCTGCTCTTCGCTGATCGTCTGAGCAGTCTCAAAGCCTCAATGATTCTTAACCTATAGCTGTGTGGCTTGTGTGCCATTGTTAGATAGGATTTATATATATAAATATGTATATACATGTATGTATATATACATATATATACATATGTATGTATATATACATATATATACATATGTATGTATATATACATATATATACATGTATGTATATATACATATATATACATATGTATGTATATATACATATATATACATGTATGTATATATACATATATATACATATGTATGTATATATATACATATGTATGTATATATATACATACATATGTATATATACATTTTTTTTGTCTTTTTTGAGACAGGGTCTCACTATGCAGTTCAGGCTGGCCTTGAGCTCACTTTTGTAGCTCAGGCTGGTCTTAAACTCGCACTGATCCTCCTACCTCAGCCTCCCAAGTGCTGGGATTATAGGCATGCGCCACCACTAGAATTTATATTTTGTCTTGGTTTGTACTCTAAACTGAAAAATACCAGCAACAGAGACTCCTTGAAGCCATGTCACCTCTCTGATGGAGAAACCATGGCTTACTAATTTTTATATATTTCTTTAATGAAATATAGGAGGTAACTTATTGTTTATGTAAAATGACCCTCCCCAAAAATAGGATTTATA
The DNA here is from genome assembly GCA_004027915.1 of Capromys pilorides. NCBI lineage: Eukaryota > Metazoa > Chordata > Mammalia > Rodentia > Capromyidae > Capromys > Capromys pilorides. The sequence continues at coordinate 10,173 of PVKN010027630.1, read as the reverse complement.
AAAGATGTAAAAGCACAAGAAATTTAAGATTTTCTTCTTTCAGAGCTTTAAAAGGATATAAATTTTGGAGGTATTATTAGGCCAGTTTTTGATTACCATTATTAACTACTATATCATTTTGAAATAAATTCTAGTGGTGGTGTCTAGAAATGACCAGGGATGGTACCATAGTTACCTGCATTAAATGTGGCTGTTTCTCATTAATTCACACTTAGATTCAGCATCCATTTACCAGATGCCTTCTGTATGTCACATGCTGTGCCAGGCCTCAGGAACTTAAAGAGAAGAAAGCCCTATCCCTCTCATTTAAAGGCTCTTAATCTGCCACAGGCAATGAACTGAGGTAATAACCAAAACCCCTTTAGGATAGGACAGCTGCTTCTCAACAGGTATAAGTCCTTCCTTAGATTTGAGATGCCCTTGGAGGAGGCCTGGATCATCCACCTTGGCTGCACCTATGTTTAATAAGCAGCAAAGCCAATATATGAGCCTAAGAAAAAGAAAATGAATAACAGATCAGTAAGTACGTAATAGATGGTTGATTGGCAAATGGATGGATGGATAGCAGGCTGGGATAACAAAGTAAGAAGTAAAATTTTTCTTTACCAAAAAAGCATATTGTTACCTACTATTGTATAATGTCTAAATGAATTCTGATGGTAAGAATCAGAATGTTTTGTATCCAAGACTACATATCTATAATTTTTTTCTTATTATTAAAATATCATAAACATTCATACATACTGTTATTTGCCATTTTCTCACCCCTTTGAGAAACCTACTGTTACAAAGTTCATGTATTACCTCTGATTATAAAAGTCCTTCAAGATGTTATTATGTTTTGTGGATAAGGAAACACATACAGAAGCAATAGGAGAGTCAAGGCCATCAAACTAGTGAGTAAGCAAGTGACAAACTAGAATTCAAACTGCAATCTGTTGATAATTTGGAAACCTGTGACCTTTCTGTGTTCCATCACGTCTCTGAAAATGATGCAATTTTCATTATGAGAGAAAACTGTTTTCTGCAGAGAAATTCGAAAAGCAACACACTCAAAACCAAGATCAAGATTTGCAATGGTGATTGCTTTGTCATTAGAGATAATTTAAACACATATTATTGAGAATTAATGTTGGTGATGATTTGGAGTTAAATGTGGTTTTATGGAGTACCTGCAGTCTTACAATGACTATAGTCAAGGACTGCAGGGCCCCACTGACTAAGGGGGTCCCATAGGCTGAGGAAGCACCACAGCAGATGGCACTTCTGAGGTGTGGCAGCCTGAAGCTAGGTCCCTATGCACTCTGCACGTCTAAGTGTTTCTCCAGCCTATGACTCTTGATGATTATCTATCACGGAGAGGTTTGTGTCCTTTCAAAACTCCAATGTTAAGGTCCTGACTCATACTGAGTTTGGAGCTTCACCTCTGATTTCTGTTCTCTCTATTCAGAGGACTTACATTTTCCTGTGAGCATAAGGAACATAAAATAAGGGGCACAGTGCTGTCTGCTCAGATGTCCGTCCTTGGCAAGTCCTCTCCCAGGTGGTTGTGGTTCATCATGGTGCAGAGTGCAGCATGTTCAGAGTGTGAAAATAATGTGCTGAGCCGCTCTTAGGAAGAAAGTCATAGGCGTGCAAGATGAGATGGAAAGTAGGATGCTGTAACCACTAGTGCCCGTCAGATAAAACAGCAGTTTTATGTGACCACTTATACTTTAGGGACATAAAAGCAGCAGGATCTGTGGTCTAAAATCCTGGTTGCAAAACTAACATGTCAAACATAAAATGTAATTAATATTACAAGCCAAGAGCCAGATGAATGACATAAAAAACAAACAAGTGAAGAATTACAGTGCACACTTAAGAGGCAGTCTCTGGGGCCGGCGAGATGGTTCAGTGGTCTAAAGCGCCTGCTTGGAAGGGCTCAGTCAACTGCGGGGACTGCAGTTCGATCCCCGGCACCACATGCTGCGCCAGCGCCACCACCGGGGCAGGCTGAGCCAGCCACAAAATGAATAAATAAAAAAAACAAACACAACAAGCAAACAAATAAATAAATAAAGAGGCAGTCTCATCTCTAATAATAAAACTTATACTTCCAGGTCCCTTACTTCTATGACCTTTTATTGTGCTGGGAGCTGTTGAATGTTCTAGAAAGGGAAACCATACTTCAATCAGGACGCACTTTATAAGCATTTCAGATGATATCTAAAGAGATTCAGAAGAAGAAAGTTTAATCTTGGCACTCTAGGGTTTTAATGCTGGTTTTTTTTCTCTATAAATATTCCACTGGTGTTTTACTAAAGAAAACTATCTCATAATTATGTTGCAGACCCTAAAAAAATTAGATCCATCTTAATCCTGTGGCCAAAGTCTATCCTAGCAGAGTCTGCAGGCTACATTCTGTGAAGAGCCAGAGTCAGTCAACTCCTTAATACAAGCCCCTTCACACAGAGTGCATGCTCGTGCCAAGCATTGCTGTGTGCACATACTGCCTCCTTGTGTCATGCAGTCTCCCTGGAGAATAAGTTTAGTTGATACCACCATTTAGCTGAAGAGGGACCAAAGGTTTAGGTTTAGTCTCTAGACCTGTTGAGAGTCACATAGTTGATAAATAATACCTGAATTCAGATCCGGATCTCTGCATAGCTCAATGCCACTGTCTCTCAGGGAAGGGAAAGGACAAAATGAAGCTATCACCTAGCTACTTACTCATGGATTTGTCTGCCATTTGGAAGAGGGTATTGTGAGTGAATTTAATAAGCATGGCATCTGCTATTATTTGAAATATATCAAGACACTATGCTTGGGTCGAGGATACAGCTCAGCAGCATAAGCGCCTACCTGGCAAGTACAAGTTTCACAGTTCCATCCCCAGTACTGGGGAAAAAAAAAAAAAAAACTATGCTGTAGTTACCAGGAAAAACAGTTTCTACAGATCCCTCGTTTAAAAGATGATATATGCTTGCAAAGCAGGTCAGTTTTTTTCTTTCAGGAAGAAAATCCCAAGATTTGGCTGTTGTAGCCAAAAATGACTTGAATTAAGCTAGAAAATAGGATATAAAGCTTGTTTTATAACATTCATTTTGTACTCTGCTATGTGCAGATGAAGAGTTTTTCTGTTGAAATGAATGTTCTGTTGTCTCATCATTTTATCTGTCCCATCTTATCTGTGCATTGTAACCTCTAGATGCCTAACAGTTCTGGCCTTGATAAGTGTGCCCTCCCATTTCAGGAAGTCTACTGGGGACAAAACAGACCTCGCTGACAGTCATTCTCACCACTATAGCAATGTCCATTGCATTGGTAACCAAAAATAATGGATCTGAGAGCTAAGAGTTCTTAGCGCTAAACTATTCTGTTGGGATTTAAGATGTTTAGGAGAGTTAGAATTTTAGATGCCCATAACTATTTGAAATTGTATCCTTACCTGTGCTTCTGTTTTTTGTCACTTTGTACCAAAAACTCGCAATTCCACATGGTCATGTAGAAAAGATACAATTGCACAAGAGAAAAAAGCTGTTCAGTTAAAGTAAACTTGGATTCTGCTTTTCTGTTATTAGAACTTTGATCACCTATAATAGAGTTAGAGTCCTCTTGGGCCTAAGCATTTGCGAAATACAACATGTTCTATGATAAAAAGAAAAAAACAGTGAATCCATAGTGCACATATTGGCATGAACCCCTTCCTACATGTTCATCACCAAGTTTGGCTTTTTACTCCCAGTTTTGTAGTTGGCAGTCATTACAGATTTCCCAAGTCATTTTAGGAGGTCTGTTTCCTCTACTTCCTTAGGCCTGAAATACTTCTCAGTACAGTGAGGATTGTAGAAATCTTCATTAGGTGGCCACATGCAGACCATCATCTTGTAACATGCAAAATGTTTTCTTTCTTGTATCTAATGGGAAAAAAGGAAATGGGAGAGAAACTATCGCATCATCCTTTAGCATCCCAAAATTAAGGGACTTCCTTGAAAGCCTTTTCTTTTGTTAAGCTACCTTCAGTTTGTAGATCCTTTTTGGCAGATTAGAAAAAAATGACACAGTACATTTTATTTGGACTATTGTTAGAGAGATGAGATTGTCAAAGATGAAAAGAAATCAATTTTTGTCTCTTAAATTACATGGAAGCAGCCAGGCATGTGGCGCATGCCTATAATCCCAGCACTTGGGAGGCTGAGGCAGGAGGATCAGTGTGAGTTCAAGACCAATCTGTGCTACAAAAGTGAGCTCAAGCTCAGCCTGAATTACATAGTGAGACCCTATCTCAAAAGGACAAAAAAAGAAAAAAAATTACATAGAAGTGTGTGTCTTATGTGATTCAATTTGTGTCTGTGTTCCTTCCAACTCCAAGCTTCTTTAACACAAGAAGTCTTAAACCTTAAAAGCATTCTTTCCTAAGATTTACTTCTAAGGTAATCATTTGGGGCGGGGGGAAAGGTCTTCCATCAAAATTATGTAATTTTTGTGATTAGATTACTAGACCAGTTCCAGAAAGCCTATTATTACCAATAAAACTTCTAACTAGAGTTGTTCTTCATATATGGGGTACATACAGTTGTATTTTGAATATATCGAGATGATATGAAGTTATTTTAGAAGCATCACTAAATTTATTGTATCTTTTTGTAACCTCCAGTATAGATGCTGTTCTTTTGGGCACCACTTTTCATTGATACCTGTTTTGGTTTTGAGGCAGGGTTTCACTGTTGTCCAGACTGGCCTTGATCGCTATGGAACCCAGGCTGGACTCAGACTTGTGGTAATTCTCCTGCCTCAGGCTCTTATGTGCTGGGATTTAAGGCATGTGCCACCATGCCTGGCCATATTAAGAAGAGTTCTCTTACCCTCAAAACTGTAACCCATTGACCCAATATTTATTATAGGGAGAAGGGTACTATAGAAGCTAATCCATCAGTACATCCATATGATTTCTAGGAATTTTTTTCTGATTTTCCAGAGGAGCATGGAGTATGGTTTATTTTTCCTTTTGAACTAATGTAGCGTCCTGGGCCCTTCCCCATACAACTGTCCTCATGCTTTGCAGCACTAATGAAGACTCTAATGACATGAGCAATGTTCAGAAGAGCAGGTCCATGGATGAACCATTTATTTAGCACTGCCAAAGTTTTTCTTCCCCAGTCCACTGCAACACAATTCAGGTTTTTATCTGCCCTTGTCCTAAACCAAACATTTTTTTTATAATGTCTGAAGAGTTACCACTAGTAACAAGTTAAGGAAAATAGTAAAAGAAAAATCAGAAACTTTCAAGGAGTCTTAAATACTTGTAATTGTAGTCTGAATGTTCTTTGAAATACTCAAAGCAGAACTGGACTTCAATCTTTGTCTATTGCCGCATCATCTTCAATAGTTAGAAGGTCCTCAGTGATCACTTATAAGCTTCTGGGAAATACTTGTTTATCTCCTTCACGTCTGTAATGGCTAAGCCCACTTGTGTGTGTCTCTTCTTCTCCCTACCCATTTTTCCTTTCCTTAGGTTCTGTTAAAAAGGCAGAGACTGCATGGTAAATAGTGGGTCTTAGATTACATGAAGAATTTAAAGTAGGACTCATCCATTTCCAGAGGAAACTCTGGAAATGCTCTGCACCTTTGCCAGAGGACACTCTGCATGGAGTGCTACGAGTATGGCTGGAAGCACATGTGCAGTGAGAAGAGTAGGCAGCAGTCTGTTCACCTCTGACTGGTGTGATGTCATTCAGTGTGGAAGCGTATATGTGCTACGCAAGTGACCAGGTGAACATTTGAGTTAGTGGCTTCAAAGCCATAGTAGCTTTACCCCTGATATCTGCAGTCTGTATGTGACCTTCTCAGAATATACTTACTATCAATTCTTTGCCTACAGAATACAAAAAAAGCTGGGTTTTGTTGTTGTTTTGTTTGGTACTAGGGATCAAACCTGGGTCCCTGCATTTTGATCAGAAATGTCCCTTGAGGTGGAAGTGGTGGGAGTTGTTTATCATGAATGTGAAAGCATATGAGTTCAACGACAGCATTTGTAAAGCCCTGTAAGACCAGATATTCTTATGCCAAAATCATGTGCTTTTTAATAGGTTACCTCTTTTCGTGTCCTTACTTCAAGATCTTCTCCCAAATATTTGACTTTTAGATAACCCATCCTCATTTTTCTCTTTTACAATAAGTCACATTCAGTGTTCATATTCTCCCAACTATCTTTGACTTTGTTTAAGTAGATGATTGCATTAAGCATCCTCTGTTGTTTCTCTTCCATATCCCTCTCAGGAGCCCTTTCTGTACTTTCTATGTACTGTCTTTTTTTTTTCCCCCTCATGTAATCTTTCTTAGAGATCAAGATTTTAAATTGAGTTCCCAATTTACATATTTGGGTAAGCAAGAGAGATCTAGGTACTAGTCAATTTTCAGTTCCATTCCTGACTCAGTGACTCAGGCTTTTCATAGAAGATAGATCTATAGAACAGAGTTTAACTTTATCTGGATTAAGGGAGCACAGAGGGTACCAGCCCAGATGCTCTGAGAGTGAGATTTCTGTTAGGAAATGGCATTTGCTAAACCAAGAAGGCCATAGTCACCATCCAGGAAAGGTAGTGGCACATGAGAGCCCAGTATTGTCACTTCGGCTGGGCCTAATCTGTTGGACACACTCCAGCTGAAGGGTAGCTGAAGGCATCATGTTCCCCTTGGTGGGCTTATCCAGAGGGAAAAGGACAGGCATTTTCCTATATGGTATAAATGCTGCCTTCTGCCCCCACCACCCAAAAATAGGCAGCATTACTATAATGCTTAAACTAGGAGAGAGTTTCACAGGTGCTGTGGAGGCTGAGGAGAAAGAGCACAAGTTGGAGCTCAGCCTGGGTGCTTAGAGACTTCAGAAAGACCTTATCTCAAGGGGGAAAACCCAGTGGGGATGTAATTCAGTGTAAAAGGCCTGAGTTCAACAAGAGTACTGCAAAACAGAAAAAAAAAATATGTCCTTCAAAATACCCATGTTAAATTTAAAAAAAAAAAAAAAAAGCATGTTTTAGCCTTAGTTAACTAAAGAAATGTTTTAACTGTTTCATTGAGTTAGACTTGAAGTTTAAATTTGTTCATAGGAAAACCATAGAAATGTTACTGAATTTATTTGTAGCAGTTGACTCAAAATAATGGTAGTAAAATGTACTCTCACTTTGTAAAAGTTCCTGATTCAGTTTGTTTTATTACCAAGACATAAAGTCTTCTTTCCTTTCAGTAAAAACTTGCCTGTTTCAGGTGGGAGACATAGCTTGGGCACAGCACCTCCCTGGCAAGCATGAGGGTCGAGTGTTTGATTCCTAGTACTGGGGGAAAAAAAAAACTTTTCATTTTGACTTGCCTTAAGAAGCCGGTCCATTCCTTTTTTAAACCTGAATGATTTCAGATTTGTGTCACAGAATTATTTTTAGTAAATTATTTAAAGTACTTTATATTTGTAATATTAGATTCATTGTAAGACTGGGTCTAATTATCAATTCATAGTATTATTAGTGCTAGTCTTCTGTCAAGCTCAAAGTGTTCCACCTGTATTATATTAAGCCTCATAACATCCCTGTGAGGCAGGGGTATTTTGCAAGTGATTATAGATTGTCGTGCTGAATCAGCAGAGCCTTACAGCATTATGATAAGCTTGGAAAAGATTGAGGTCATGTACTAACTTGCTCTCAGGAAACCCTGTATGCAGCCAAATATTTTTGCTGGCAATACAAAGCCAACAACTGCCACAGTTAGAGTTTCTGGGAAGTTGGCTGTCCATTGATGCAGTTAAAAACAATATAACTTGAAAAAGCAGGTCTAAGATAGTACTTGGTTCCTTTGAGAGGCAGGTGAATGACAAATGACATGAGTTTAGCGTCCCCCTGAAGTCCCGGGTTTAAGTCTGCAGAAAAGCTGCCTTTGCTCTAGTGCTGCCTCTGAAAACTAGGCTTGCCCAGCAGTCAAGTCCATCACCTTCACCTGCACTATCTGCCTCACCTCCAAGCTATCCCAGCAGGCAGGATTTCCAAAAACAAATCTTGCAGGTTCAAACTGTCCATCTGCACTGAAGCTATTCCACAGGGTAGAATGTTTCAGAATTCCACAGGGTAGAACTTTCCTGCAGTCTTGACGACTGTATAATACTAACTTATCTAGCACTTGAAAGCTTCACTAGAATAATTAAGATTGAAAGTAAGAAAACATTTTATGAAGATTTTGTTATTTCATTATTTGAGTGGTTATAGAATGTTATGGAAACCTCTCTTGTGGCTAATACATGTAAAGCAAAACTAATTTCCAACTAATTTAGACCAGTGAATTTAATATGAAATAACTTAACTACTATTGTTTTTGTATTTATAATAAACTATTGAATTGTGTTGTGTTCCATGGTCTGTATTCATGGCTATCATTCACCTGCAAACTTTTCTTTTTGTCTTTCCGATTGATAGCCATAGTGCTCATCTGTATGTCTGTATTGAGGTTTAAACTTTCCCATGAACTACTGGACAAGAAATTAGCAGGTTTACCTATGACAGTATTTCTGATTTCTTGCAAGTAAATTTTTAAATAGTCCTTATACATTATTTAAAAGCACATTACTGATACAAAATCCTAAGAGTTCCTGGTTCTAATTGTTAATGCAGATAAATTTACCAAGGCATCACAATATTTTTCCGTGAATTAACGAGATATGCTGGAAATTACATTTATTAAGAAAAGGAGACAGTCTGTTTATAGCAAAGGTGGTGAGGACACCAAATGTAGGAAACTTTATAAGTGTTGGTCTTTGTTAATTTCACTTTGGCCTATACATGCAAATTGTGGCCGCCTCTTCCTGCACTTTTGCTGGACCTTGAAACATGCAGGTGCCAGCAGTTTTTAGGGCCCTCCTGCCTCTACTGCTGCCTGGTTGAGACATGTCAGTTTCTGAGTAAGACTAAGGCCCCCCCCCACTTTTTTTCCTTTCTAATTGCCCCCTGTTTCAGATAGTTATAGAACTTTAGTTGATGATTCACTGCCAATCATGCTTAAATTGGAGCGAATGCATGCCATAAGAAATTTAACGAGTAACTTTAAAGATTTTATTAAATCCTGTTCTATTGTCATTATGAAATGCAGCAACTAAAGAGAGATCTAACAGGAACTCTTTCCAATGAAGTTAGAATAGTGTACTGACACACACACAATGTATTTTAGCAGATTAAGAAAGCTTACTTTGGGATTATTCACCAGTACTTTCCAGTCCCTTTCACCTACTATTTTACTTATCTCCCACTCTAAATTCAGTGATCATTCTCCACAATCAGACAAAGTTTACATATACATATTAAAAATTTAGGGGTTGGAGGTAGCTTGGCAGTCTAAGTGCCTGCCTGGCAAGCTCAAGGACCTAGGTTCAATCCTTGGTACCACAGGCTCTACCAGTCCGAAGCACTGTGCTGGCCACTGAAACCAGCTGTAGTGGTGTACCCCTTTAATCCCAGCACTGGAGAGGGCAAGATAGGAAGATCACTCTGAGTCTGAGCTGCATTGTGAGACCCTGTACCAAATCAATCAATGAGTCAATACATCTTTTTTAAAAAGTAATGTGTCATTTTTTTGTTGTATAAGCAAACTTTATTTTTAAAAAGCTCTGTAGTGCCACATACATATTTGGCCTTCAGAATGAAACACATGGTCATTTTCACAAGCCTTTGCTCATGTTTGATATAGGTAATTTAGGATGGCACCCCCAAGTGGCACCCCTTTTTTTGGAAGAAGGCCCCTGATGATCTTAGTATAGAAGATGAATAGTTCATGACTGTTTTGTTCCTCATAGCACCTTGCCCTACATGCTCAGCCCTTGCTGCTGCACAGCCCTGCTAGTGCCCGGTTCATAAAAACTGGGACTATTGTGAGATTTGGGGTGAGGGGACACATTTATATGTATATGTAAAAACGTAAGTTCAAAAGTAAGGCTGTTTTAAGAATTTGAATAAAATAGATTAAACTTAGGTTTCTATATATATTTTTAAAATGATTCTTCAGTGTTCCCCAAAGAGTTCTGTCTGGGAGCATATAAACTATTAAGCTCCTAGGATTGTCCGCTTTCCAACATGTCCTTTCTTTCTAAAGTCTTAAAGGGTATACCTGATTTCTTCCCCAACCTGGGTTTCTCTGGAGTAAGAATACCAGATTTTC
>PVKN010027629.1:0-13474 GCA_004027915.1 Capromys pilorides | reverse complement strand
TTGTGTGGGGAGAAACTAGACAAATGGAAAAAAGTTTATTTATTTATTTTTTAAAGACACAAAAGTGAGCTCGTGTCAGTGACCGGGCTTCTATAGGAAGATTTCTAAGAATTTGTGCCAACCCATACGGTGTTAATAAAGTAGAAAGGATAGTAGCTGCCTTCATGCAGTACCTTCTTCCTTCCAGGCACGGAAGCACAGTGTTAGCATTTGTTGCCTTTGGGGTTTGAGTCTCGCCTGGCCTTAAGCCAACCATCCTCCTGCTTCAGCCTTCCGAGTCCTGGGATGACGGGCAGGAGCCATTATGCTAGGCCGACGGGGCTAGTTACTTTTTTGAGACAGGGTCTCATCATGTAGCTTGATTGGCCGCCTCTGCACGTGGGATCCTCCTGCCAGGGCCTGGACCACTGAGCCACTAGTAACACTGCTAGTTCTGTACAGGTCCAAACAAATTGATTCTGTGCCGAAATACTATGTGACTAATAATTATTTCCATCTACAGGCAAGGCCGAAATGCATCTGTATAGCATGCCCTGAGTCATACAGTGAGGAAGAGGCGGAGTTGGGATATGAAATACGGTTTTTTAAACTGAAAAGCCCATGTCCCTGCGTGCTGTTACATCGTCCTGAGCCACGTGATCTCAACATCGTGGGCCTTGTTCCCGGGATGCCAGCTTTCTCTCGGTGTTCTGGTGCTACTCACATATTGCCCACAGCTGGGAAATCCTGGGCCAGTTTTCAGGAACCATCTACTGTCCCCAAGGAGGAGGAGAAGGTGACGGGAAAAGCAGCAGGCGCCGTGCGTTGGGGTTCCTTCTCTAATTCCAGGGAAGATATCCCACTCGTAAGCGAGATAACACCAGCGCTGCTTAGATTCCACAAGATGAATTATTTACGGACCACGGCCCAGGGCACCCCTTCCGCGGCCTGACAGCTGGCGCTTGTAGGCTCCTCGGTGGTTTTGGTTTATTGAGGGTCAGCGCCCCCTGGAGGCTGAAGTCAGGAAAACAGAAGTTGCCGGGAAGAACAAAGAGTCCAGCTGGGTCTGGCCTTAGCTCCCCAATTTCCTTTTCTGTCCTCCGCCTGGTTTTTTTTGAGTCCTTCGTCGAGTTTGTTTGTATGCATGACTCGTGCCACTTGGCCCGTCGCCGAAAGAGCCGCTACAGGGAAGCGTTTGCATCGAGGACACGAAGCTGGACGTCATCCAGACAGCGCCGGCCGTGAGCAGCAGGAGTGGGTTCCATGGAGTCCAGTCTCGAGGGAGTAGGAAGCTCAGCTGGGCTGCTGTCTAGGACCCCTTTACGAGTGGGCCCCAACCGCAGTTTCTATTTGCAGGACTGGGCTTTGGGTTCATTCCTGCATCCCAGGCACCATGCTGTAGCTCCAACCGTGTGGCTGCATCTTTGTCTTCTTCCCATATCTGAGGCCTAGGTTTGATCATGCAAGCGCCTAGACCACGCACCTCCCATGCACCCGCATGGGTTCTGGACTATGGGCTCAACTTGCTCGTGCAAGCGCCTGTGTCTATCTGCCTGCTGGAGGCAGGAACCTGAGTGTCCTCAGGTGTGTGCCCGCTCTAGCAGCCCCCAAGCCTGAGGGGTCTGAAACCCAGGGCATTCTTTACAGAACCCAAGGGCGGGGACCCACCCAGCACATCCAGAAGAGCACACGGAGCAGCAGCGCTCAGCACATATCTCACAAAGGCCAAGAGTGGGTCTTGAAGAGTTCTTTAAGTCCACCCCAATTACAGAAAATCATTCTCGTAAAACATTGTACTGGGCAGGTGAAACTCATTCTTTGTCTGAGGAGATTCAAACTGTTAAGTTCAGTAGACTGCGGTTTCTTCCACTGGTTTTATCTTAGTAATCTCTTGCTGTGTAGCAAATTGCCCCAAATTTAGTGGCGTAAGACAATGGTCATTGACTGTCTCTCATACTTACTTTGGGTCAGGAATTCAGAGGTGCCTTGCTGGGTGGCAGTTCAGATGCATCAGATAGCAGCCAGGGCTCAGGCACAGAGGGGCTTCACTGAAGCAGGAGTGCCACCCCCAGGGCTGCTTGCATATGTGCCTGGCAGCAGATGCACTGCCTAGTGAACTCTCCACAGAGCTGCTGGTACCCTCACCACATGGCAGCTCCCTCCCTGCATCGGGAACCGAGGAGGCCAACATGGAAACTACAGTGCCTATGCCACCTGAGCCCCGTTTGTATTGTATAATGCTGGTCATTCATTCCAGTCCTTATTTAGTATGAGAGGAGACTGCTGAGGGCACCAGGAAGTGAGCACCAGGAGGCTCCATCTTGGGGGAGGCCATGCAGGGTTTGAACACCAGGAACTGAGGACCAGGAGGCGCCACCTTGGGGGAGACCACACAGTGGCATAGCAGTGAGGCTCAGGAGATGACATCCAAAAGGTTGGCTTCCTTGGATCTGGGAAAAAGCACAGCCTGTAAGAGGTTTAGGTGAGAAATACTCAGAACAATAACAGGTTCAAATTAGACTGAGAAGTGACTGTTGACTGGATTATCAGAAACATTTAAAATGTTTTTCATTCTGTGAGTTTCTGTAAAACTGTTGATCACATCAGAAAATGATCTTTTTGTCAGACAATTTACAATCCACGGTGAGGTTTGACCTTGATGGAGACCTGGAAATGCCTTAGAAATGCATATGTAACTTTGAACTTTAACAAACACAGGTTTGCTTCTGCTGAGGGCAGGCCATTCTCAGGAGGCTAGCTTCAGACTAAAACAATGAAATCCTCCCCACTAATTCTCAGGCATAGAAGTCAGAACCTTGAGCCCAAGAGTCAGGCCAGGGCAGGGTCCGAGGAACTGCTGCCAGTGGGTATTTTCTGGCCAGGACGTGGCTGCACACTGGAGTGCTTTGTTCTGCTCGGGCACAAGGATTGCCTCAGGGCTCATTTCCGGGCTAAGAAGGTCCTACCACCTGGTGAAGGTCTCTCCAAAACAAATAAACTTCTGAGGACCGCCAGGCCTGGTGTTAAGTCCCAGCTTCCGGAAATGGAAGTGACCCCGGTCTCTGCGTCACTGCCAACGATACTGCTGCTCCTATGGACCTTTGGTGTGTGCCGAGTTCTGCCACCACAGGTCAAGTTCCTACAGCAGTGATGAAACAGCAAACAAACAGAACCCTCAGGAGGCAGCATTGAAAGGAACCAGAGAAAATGAAATAGCAGAGAGTTAGCACAGCAAGCCTACGGAGTGGGCATGGGTGGAACCTGACACGCCAACTCTTGTGGGAAGAAGTCCTTCAAGCCATTTGAAAAGAAATGAGCAACAATGCTATGATACATTTGCTTCATGTGCAGTAGATTAACATGCAAGATCTTTTAGTTTTCTTAAAATAACCTTCTGGGGTCAACATTGTATTTGCTTTGGTCACACTACCCCTTCTTTTTCTCCTTCTTGGATTTTATTTATGTTTTTATTCAGCTAATTGCTATTAGTCATTACATCCCTTTTGTAATATTTGTTTTCTTTTGTCTGTTTGCCAGTCTTAAGATGAACTCCATGAGAACATGCAGTTTGCCTCCTTTGCTGTTTTCCACAATCCTGAACCTGGCAAATGCTTCAGCAATAAATATGGGGTGGGCTGGGGAGGAAAAAAAAAAAAACCTTTTGTATCAAATTGGAGTGAAATCCTCCCTCCTCAGCCATTTGAGTTTGAATCCCAAGTGCTTTTCCTCTTGTTGCACTGCCTCTCTATTTTCTGCATCGAGTCCAAACCCCAAACTTCAGGAAAACAAGGCCACTGAGTTGCAAAGCAGTATAATGAGGAGCTCAGCAAGAACCCCAGTCTCCTGATGGTAGGTGACTCAGCCTGTGCTTGCTGTCACAGGCTAGCTAAGGGTTGTGCTCCAGGGTACAAAGTTAATGCTGAGGTTAGACGCTGCTCTTACTTTGCCAGCGTGGCAGGATGGCCTCTTAGTTGATGACACTGCAAGTGTGTGATGTGTGGATCTCACAGTTGTATGCCCAGCCCCACTCTCTGTCCACTTCACCTCCGCTATCAACACAGCCTCAAAGGCAAGAGAGCGGAGTAGTGACATTTGACCACCAGGACCACTCAGACAGTTATCTGAGGTGCCACCCAGGAAGCACTCATGCTAAAGCTCAGAGCCCAGTGCTTGAAAGTACAGAAGCAAAGTGCCGTGGAGGGCTGGAAGGATCTCAGCTCTTCTGCATTTCAGGGTTTTGTCACAATTCCACATCCATCTTTAGCATCTCTAGGTGAAGCTGGCCACCCATTGCCTGATTTCTTCTTAGCCTCTCAGCCTCCATCTTTCCTGAGAGCCTAATGCAGCCAGCAGGACTCAGATTGTTGGTAAATATTCAGAAGCTTCAGTTGTCAAGCTGGGGATGCTCCCTTATGGCCCTTTGTGTGTGGAGCTGAGGCCACCAGCTGAGCGCATCAGCTGAAAGTGAGCCTTCTGGGGAAACGGCTGGTGCAGATATCAGCTAGTTGCAGGGTCTGGAGGAAACACATGCCTTCACCCAGATGACTCCACGCATGGTGCATCTGTTAGCGGGGCCCACCACACGCATTGCTGCCCTGTGAACGGCCTCTCTGCTATGCACCACAGGGGTGGACAGAAACAGCACTTCTGGCGTTCCACTGGTGAGCAGCAGCAGGCAGGCTGAAGATAAAAGAAGGGCTTGTTTGGCTGTTTGCTTCTCAGATCCTAAGTCAAGAGATGGCACAGTATAAACTGTTCTCTGGAATGTGTCATCTTCCCGGATGAGTTTGTCCTTGGGGAAGATAGAACCAATGGAAAGATCGTGACACTGAAATGTGAGTTCAAATCCCAGACCTACTCAGCTGTTTATGGACTGTAGAACCCTAGAGAGTTGGCTAACTTTTCAAAATCTCCTTTCTGGGCTTCGCCTGTAAATCAGGTGCAATAACAACTAGTGGCAGCGTTGCTGCTACATTGAATAATGTGGCTATAGTGGCAGGTCTCCATACAGGACAGCACATGTTCTTGACACTGGCATTCTGTGTTAAGTGTCATGGTATGGTCAGCATTAGAGCGGCCAGGGACTAAGATTGGTAGTGGGAAAGAGCCAGTGGACATCGTTGTCACTGCTGGGTTTTGAGACTTTGGACAAGTCAACCTGCTTGGGAGGGGTGGTGCTTTAATTTTTACATCCTATAAAAAATAAAGTACCATTTTCACTTCAAGATCAATAAATTAGTATTTTGAAAAACACACCTTATTACTTTAGCTACTTCTCCCAACAATGGGTTTTACAAATAAAGAATCAGAAACCCAGGAAAGTAAAGGCATCTGGCCCAAATCATAAGATTAGTGGTGGCCAGATCTGCTAGTATTTGTACATACAGCATTTACTAAATAAGATGTTGAATTAGAACTTAATACTTGATAACTGTATTATTGTTATTTTAGTCAATGTGTGGACGTGCTGAGTATCATTTAAATATAGAGCTAGTGATTGGAATACAAAGAAAATAAGAAATAATTTCTGACCTTGAGGGACTGGAAATCTATTAAGGATCCTGTGTTCTTTTGCACATCAAAATTGCCTTCCTAAAATAGAAGTAATGTTCTTGTTACAATAAAATGGCATTAAAATTGGATGAGTATTTCTTCCAGAGAAGAAGTAAGGAAAATAGAAGAACGTAAAACATTGAGAAGATAAAATGAATATAAAAGGAGCTTAGAAAGTGAAAATAGTACTTTAGACCTGAGGCTGTACTGATACTGCCCTGTTGATGATATGGTTGCTTTTGCTATTGTTAGAGACCACAGCTGCATTTAAGGGGCTCTGTTTAGAGAGGTGAAAGGTCACTTGCACTAGAAGGAAGAAGCAGAATGCCTCATTAGAACAAGAGCCCTGGGATTTCAGAAAAGGGAACTCCAGGTTAATGCCCCAGATTGCCGGGAGAGAAGAGATCTCTAGATTAAAACAGAGGACGTTGGGGCTGGGGAAGTGGCTCAGAGGTCTAAGTGCCTGTCTGGCAAGTGCAAGAACCTGGGTTCGATCCCTGGTACGACATGTGGTGCCAGCCCCGGAACCCAGGAGCACAGTGCTGGCCCTGAAACTGGGTGTGGTGGAGCACACCTGTAATCCTGGCACTGGGATGGCTGAGACAGGCGATCACTATGAGTTTAAACTATATATTGAATAAATAATGAGTAATAGAAAAAATAGAAAAAGAAGGATATTGAAGGTGATGCATCTTCTCATGATTCCATTGGAAAACCAGGGCCTTAAATCTCCTGCTCTACCTTGGGGGGGCGGGCGGTGGGAAGCAAAAATGCTAACTTCATCTCTACAGGCAATCAAATTGGAGTCCACTGAAGTCTAGGGTTTTTAGAACTGAAAGCAGAGGTGAAGGCCAGACTTGTCCAAGTTTGGGCAGTGGAAGTGGAAAGGAAATAAGGTCCAGGCCATATAGACTGAGTCTGACACTTGTTTCTTCCCTAAACTAGCAGTATCACCTCAGGCAAATTACTTTGAACCTTCCTAAGTTGGAGCATGATGGTACACCCCTGGCATCATCCAGGTTGGCGTGGCAGTGAAGTGTACTATAGCAAGGATGCTACGGAGTCCTGATGTGGACATTTCTCTCCCTTTTTCTGTCAGTTGTGGTCATGATTTTACTCCTTCTATACCAGGCTCATGCCAATAGACAGCTTACATTTAGCAGGATAGAAGGAAGGGAAAATTTCCTAACCTTCTTGTCTTGGAAGGAAATTGTCACCTACTTCCAGAGCAGGGCTGGCAGGGCTAGTGGACTGTCACAGTGCCTAGAACTTAGAAGGCAGGCCAAAAATATTTATTAGGCTGAAAATATGAGCAAGTTCTCAATAAAATTTTAGCTTTTTTTTCCCCCTATGCTGGAAGAAATATCACACGAACACTTCTGCCTGGTCAAGTAGTTTCTATTGAACTGATTCTTATAAAGATAAGACCAGAAATGGTGGAAGCACTAGTATCTTAATTCTTAATTATTTTTTTCTCACTGAGACAAATTTAAAGGAGGAAAAGTTTATGGTAGTTCACAGCTTGTAGAGACTTTAATTCATGATTGGCTGGGTCCAAGGCAGTGTAGCATAGCAGGGTGAAATAGTTCATGGCAGGCAGGAGGCAGGCAGCAGTAAGCAGCAAGCTCCAGGGAAGACACCGGCCCTCTTTCTGTCCCTTATATTTGATCTGCTTCACAGCTGGGGGTAGGGACACCCTTAATCCTACACAGAACTATGCCAGATCAATCAATGGATTAATCTAGCAATCGCACACCCCTGAGCTCAGCATCACACTTGCCAGAGCTGGCCACTTCTGAGAAGCACCACCTGTAACTGCGTGACACACTGGAGGTAGAACTAGATACAAGCCACAGCCATTACGTTTAAACAGCAATTACCTGCAGGCACAGAAGAATTAAAAAAAAAAAATTACAGGCATTGGAGGAGAGTCGATTCGTTGTGGTAACACTGGGTATGTCTGTCTTTTATATGTAGTTTTTTCAAAGTTGTTTTCAGCTTTCTGTATGAGGGCAAGTTCTAGGCCACACCCCATGGGATGAATTAAGCCAGTGGAAAATGATGTGTTACTGGCCATGAGGACCAAAGAACAGAATTCAGAGTGACCGAAGCTCCTGGAGAGCAATGAGAAAATCCTGAGAAAGGAGTCAGAGGAAGTCTATTTATAAATTGCCTGAATCTCTGACCTCTGAACCATTTATGCGCAGGAAACCGCCTCAAAACAAAACAAACAAAGGGGCTGGGGAGATAGCTCCATGGCATAAGTGCCTGCCTGGCAAGTGCAAGGTCATGAGTTCAAACCCCAGTCCTGCAAAAACAAACAAACAAAAACAGAAGTCAATACTTTTTAGAGAAATATAGCAGAATTCCATGTTTCTGTAACACATTTTTCAAAATGTCTGGAATATAAGCCAAAATTAATTGAAGTATGGATAAACAGGAAGCCATAATATATCCATATGGAGAAACAAAACATTATGACAATATAATATGGAATATATAATGAGTGTAGATCTAATATATATTAGAGCCATAGCATAAATTCTAGGAGCTTCTAAATTTAAGACCAAGTTGTACAATATTAACTGTAGGCTAGTTATGAAAAGTTAAACATGTATATTGTAATCCTATAAATAGACACTAGATATGGCTAAGGTGTAAAAAAGTAAGATAAAATGGAATGTCATCTTCATTCAATTTGTACCTTTCAGATATATTTCTACCTTTCAGATATATTTCAGATTTCTAGGCCCGTTCAATAGCCATCATAGTTTAAAACCACAGAATAAAGGGCTGAGGAGATAGCTCCTTGGTCTAAGTGCTTGCCTGGCAAGATCAACGACCCGGATTTAATCCCTGGTAATGCATGCCATATCAGCCCCAGAACCCTGGGCATGCAGTGCCAGCCCCTGAAACCAGGTGTGGTGGTACACGCCTGTAATCCCAGTGCTGGGGAGGCTGAGACAGGAGGATCACTAGGAGTCCAAGCTGCATAGTGAGACCCTGTACCAAATAAATAAATAAATAAATAAGTAAATGAGTAAGTAAGTAAATGAATAAGTAAATAAACACACAGAATAAAAGGATGTCTGAATCCAGAGGTGAAGGTGCCAACGTTTCCCCAGAGACATGACCTTTCCAACCTTAGGGAGAAGAAGAAGAAAAGAAATGGAACTGAGGAGAGACATTGGTTTAGAGACACGAGCAAAGCTTGCAGCTGTCTGTAAACAGAAAAGGGCAGAGCTACTGGACGGAGAGAAGAGAACTGAACCAAGGATGCTAGTCATGAGGCTGCGTCATCGTGCAGGGGCACCATAAGGCTGAGGCACCAGCAGGGTCCACTGCTACTGGCACTAGTTTAAACTAACTTGTGCAACCAAGTGACTAAGAGCGTCATTCCCTGTGGTCTTCTTTTTTGGGGGGCGAGGTGCGGGGTGGTGTTCTGCACCTGTCCTGATGCACCACAGAGGAGCAGAGGAAGTGTCGTAACCTGGCTTTACAACTCCTTAGTCTAGTCACACACTGCCTTGGGACACGATATCCAAGCCAGCCTTTGTTATTTCACAATCAACAGCCAGGAGGGCATGAAGGTACCCAAGAAGGCCCTGCTACATTAGCCAAAACTCCACCCTCATTTTGTTTAGAGAAAGAATTGCAAAGACTGGAGGAGTGTGAGGCATACAAACCATACCGCGCTCTAGACCATATGAAACCATATTTGAAACTCCTTCCTGTGGTTTTCTGGAGCCGGCATATCCCAGCTCAATCCAAAGGTAACTATGTCTGGCCCAGTTCTGACTCAGCACCCACAACAAGGGTGCCCTTCCTGGAGGGATTATGGCTTGAGAAAGAACTTATTCAGAGCTGGGTTGGGAGAGGGCTGGGAGAACTGATAGTGTAACAATAGGGATCTGGGATTTGGTTGTCCACTGTTTACCATCATCTACAAGATGAAGAAGATGTGGGTGAGTTGGGGTATGGGAATGGTGCAGCTTTTCCCAGCCCTTTCTGGTTGTACCAACTTCAGGGACCTTCATGCTGTCAAGTCTGTGGAGGCTTCCTGTGCCCCCTGCCTCTGAACGTTCTAGAAAATTCCATGACCTATCATGATTGATCCCATCCTTGGATACTGGGGATCTACTAACCGCCAGACAAGGGAAGATCTAAGAGTACAGTAGGAACTGACTGGGTGAGCTGTTATACCATTGGGAGGGTTCTAGAACCCTCTCAGGGGCAATTTCCTGGACATGTGGGTTTAACATTGTAATTTTTAAACTACCGAGTAGTCTTGAATGCCCTGTTACTAATTCACAGAGAAGTTACCTCAGTGAGTCTGAAATCTAAGTAACCTATCACACAGAACGAGGACACAATCTAAGAGAAAACAAAAATCACCTCTCAGTAATCAAGAAAAAATATTTGTACAATCAAAATTCATGTAGGAAAAAAAACACACAATGACTAAAATATCGTACTTTTTCATTGAGGCAGGCTGTAGCTCTTTGGTTTTATGACCCTGTGTTACTGAGTCACAAGGAAATCTGTCATCCGTCAGCCCCTGACTTCCCACAGGACCCTGACCTTCATTTCTACACCAGGAAGATGCAGTGGTTCTTAGACGTTTTGCTGGGAGCCCCTTATCCAAATAAAGCTTATGCAGAAGCCATAGCTAGAAGCAAGGCTGATATGTTGGAGCTCGGTGTGTTCTGGACTAAATGTTTGTGCTCCTCCCCCAAATTCAAGTGTTGAAATCCTGCTCTCCAGGGTCTGGTATTAGAAGGTGGAGTCTTTGGGAGGTGATTAGGTTCTGGGCTGCGTGATAGGTTACTTAGATTTCAGACTCACTGAGGTAACTTCTTTGTGAATTAGTAACAGGGCATTCAAGACTACTCAGTAGTTTAAAAATTACAACGTTAAGCCCACATGTCCAGGAAATTCCCCCTGAGATAGACGAGTTCTTTTTATAACTGCTCTTGGTAACAGGACATGGTATTTGTGTGGATCAAAAGCTGATAACCTCAGAATGTGTTAAATGTACTAACCTAAGTCAAAGTGATTCATGTTGCTGTTTACGTACCTAAGGAAGTCAGCCTCTATAGGTGATAATGAAGTTTAGGCCTGACTACCTGTTGAACCATATAGGAATGTAGTTAATGATTTCATTCTGCTAAAGATCAGAGGAAGTTCATTTAGACCTTGTACTCAATCTATTGTCTAGTTAATTTGTAAATTGTGCCTATATGTGTTGGTAGGTTACAAATGATTAATTTTAAAAATCAGTACATGCTAAGTGGAAAGTCGTTGCTGTATAAAAACCCTGTTCTCTGTCACTCGGCGCACTTCTCTGTCTTCTCTCCTGCGAGAGTTGAAGTCAGGAAGGCCCCGAGCTTGGTATTAAAGGCTCGATTTAAATTCTAATGTGGACTCTGGTCTGGCCTCTGTTTGAGAACCCATAACAGCTGGGCTAGAGGCTACAGGTAGAGCTAGTGTCCCTGAAAGGAGGCCCAGGACAGACCCCTACCCCTTTCTCTCTATGAGGACAGGATGGGAAGTTGTCGTGGGTCCTGAAAGCAGCCCTCAGTGGCCCTTGACCTTGGGCCACTCAGCCTCCAGTGCTGGGAGAGATGCTTGAGCCCCATCTGCTTCCCCACTTGCTATGGAAATACGTGGTAACAGCTGCCCCACCAGTGTGCCTGCTCTGCTTCTCTGACCCAGACACAGGACCCTGTTGAGCCCTCAGCCACTGCCCAGGCTCCTCAGAGAACAGCTGGGAACATAGCACTGGCACAAGATGGATGTCTACTGCGGTGCCAATGCTCTCTTCAGGCCCAGGAGGAAGCCCTGCCTCTCCTGCGTGTTGCAATCTGACTGCAGTGTGTACCCACATCCAGCAAGCAGGTCCCACCACCCCCTGTCATTGTCTGAGCTTCGGGTACGCCCTGCTCTGCCCTGGGCCCCTTCCACCCGCTGGGCTTTGGGATTAGCAGAAGCAGCAGTAGGATTTCATCAGCCTCGCCTGGCTGGTGCACTTCACAGAGGACAGGGCTCGCAGCCAGGTTTTAACAAGAAGCAGGAGCCCTGGGGACACTGACAAATGGCTGGTGCTGTCTGCACAGGGCTGGCAGCCAGCAGCAGCCAGCTGGGCTCAACCTCCTGATGTGCCTGCTCCAGACCTGAGAAAAGTGCTCGGCCTGAGAGTGAGGAGCTTCCGCTACCTCCACACCCCAGTGAGGTCTTCATCACCTCCCAGGGGTTGCCATCATCCTCAGCATGGGCCATGCTCCTCGGCTGTCACAGGCCTTCAGTGGTGCGTGGTCTACTCTGAAGGTACAGGTGACAGGAATAGGAAGGGAGGGAACCGCAGAGACCCCATGTCCGCCTCTCAGAGCTGAGTGGCCTGAGCTAGGCTGGCTGCAGTGGAAGTACAGTAGCTCACGAGAGCTTGATTTGGATCCTGAGTGGGATCACGGGAATGCAGTGCACATGGCAGGTGCTTTGCGAACAGCCCCTGATTATCTTTTCCTGTACCTCCCATCTCCTTGGAGGAATAGAGCAAGAAACATTTCTGCTTACATCAACTCTGACATCTGTTCTGTGGGATGATGCTGACCAAGCTTTGTCTTGTTTTATTCTTCAAGTTTTCTACAGTAAGCAGGATGGCTTTGAGATTTTATTCATTTAAATTTATGTATTTGGTATAGGGTCCTATTACATAGCTTAGACTCCTAGGGATCCTCCTGTTTTCAGGCTCCCTAGTCCTGGGATTACAGAAGTGTGCCACTACACCCAGACTCCGTTGCCCACTCATCGCACCCACAGGTGGAGTTAGGGTGGCATGTGGTATCTGGGAATGAACCCTGGTCTATCAGGATGTTTTAAGGAGGCTAATATTTGAGCAAAGTTGAGGTTCAGAAAAAGTAGCCCCCAGGTTCCTTCAAAAGTCAGTTTTCTAAAACATTAAAAGGGCTCCTAAAAATACTTTTTTTTTTGGAAAAGGGGAACAATCCAACAGAATTTGTAGATAAAGGTAAAGAATGGCTAGTTCATCTAAAAGGAAATTTAAATGATCTTAAAACACATAAAATAATGTGAAGATCATTCAGAGGAAGATGAATATGAATGGAAAGGCACGAAGGTACACTTTTTCAACAATCACATGTGTAAATATCATGCTGTCTCCCTAGTGTCGGAAACTGAGAGAGTGAATACGATCCAAAAGGTTCAATAGACGTTATAAAAGGGAAAGAAACTACTCAAAAGGAAAGAACAACTGGAAAGGGAGAAAGCAGAAAAGAAGGAAGGGGGGAAAACCATACACACACACACACACACACACACACACACACACACAGAGGCAAGGGAGCTAAGATAATTGTCCTACTGATTTCTATTAGTTCATTGAAAGGAACAGTTAGTGCTTACACTGTTGGGTCAAGTTTATATGCTTATAGCTTGTAAGGGAAGCAACAGCTTTGAAGATAACAATACACACCATAATCACCATTGCTAGTAGCCTAGCATCTTGTTTTGAAATTCTGTGTTGTTTTATTGTCCCCGCCCTTCTTTAAAGAAAGTGTCAAACTAGAGAAGTCTGACAATAAATCCCGTGGTGCCTGTCTGTGGTTCTAGGGAGAGAAAGCTAGTCTTACAATTTTGTACATCCTTGGATTTCTAAATGTCTGTGTAAAAATGTGTAAATGCTTTCATCAAATTCTGAAGAGATTTATGAGAATGCCAATTATTGACAGAAAATACCAATTGTAAGATAAGTCTAAGATGTTTGATACTCAGAAAGACAGTGATGTTAAGCTCAATTACCTATGTTATAGAGTAATAGTATCAGGAAGCTTCTTTGCTGAAGGGTTGAGAATGTAAGTTAACAGACCAAAAATTGGAGAAAAAGAAGGGCTACAAGGATAGCCAACATTTTGATCCTAGCCCT
>PVKN010027628.1:0-13450 GCA_004027915.1 Capromys pilorides | reverse complement strand
TAGCTGAGCCATCTTTCTTGTCTCTCCCTCTCCTTTCTTCCTTTTTTTTGTTTGTGGTGGTGTTGAAGTTTGTACCTGGTGCACACCCTGGGCCTTTTTCGTTTTGCCTTTTGAGACAGGGTCTAAGTTGGTAGGTTGTCTAGTGTGGGCTTGAAATTGAGGTCCTCCTGCTTCAGCCTCCCAGGGTACTGGGGTTACAGGTGTGCACCAGCATGCCAGGGATTTTGTCCTTTTTCTTCTAGCCATTTTAGAAGGTGGTCTGTGGTTTTCATTCATTTGCATTTCTTAATGACTGCTAATGTGGAATGTATTTTGATGTTCCTACTGGCAACTGGTACGCTTTCTTGGAGGAAATTTCAATTCAAATCCTTCCTTTAGTCTTTAATGGGATTATAGACCTTTATTATTCAGCTGTAAGAGTTCTTTATATATTCTAGGTGGTAAAGTCTTATCAGCAATGTGATTTTCGGGGACTGGGCTGCTTGGCACAAGTGCTGGCCTGGCAAGTGCAAGGTCATGAGTTTGAACCCTGGTCCCGCCAAACAAACAAGCAAAATAAAGCAATGTGATTTTCAAATAGTATTTTCCATTCTGTGATTGGTCTTTTCAGTTTCTTTCACAAAGACCAGAAAGATCAGTTGGTTGGCTGTAGCTGTTAAGAGGTGCAGGGAAGTGACTCCAAAGCTTTCTTTCTTTCTTTTTTTTTTGGCACCAGGAATAGAGCTCAGGACCCTGTGCCACTGAGCTATGTCCTATCCCATCCTTCCCTCCTTCCCTCCTTCCCTCCCTCCCTCCTTCCTTTCCTTCCTTCTTCCCTCTGCCCCTCCTCTCCCCTCTCCTCCCTCCCTGCATCCCTCCTTTTTTTCCTCCCTCTCTCCCTTCCTTCTTTCTTTTATTTTTTAATGTATTTAGGGGCAGGGTCTCACTACATAGATCGGACTCGTAGTGATTCTCCCATATTCGGCCTCCCAAGCGCTGGGATTACAGGTACAGGCCACCACGCCCAGTCTCAATAGTCATCTCAGCGCGCCTTGAGGACAGGACCAGCATGGCACACCGGAGATCAAACCCAGGCCGCTGTGCTCTGCCTAAGCAGGCATTTGAATCTGCTGAGCTATCTGCCGGCCTTCCTTCCTTTATTGATGGGGTCATCTTGCTAAATTGCCCAGGCTGGGCTTGAATTTGTGATTCTTTGGCCTCAGCCTGCCAGAGTGCTGGGATTACAGGTGTGCACCACCATGCCAGGCCAGGAAGTTTTATACTTCTGCTTTTTTTCTACAAGGTTTATAATTTTAGCTATTACACGTACACAGGTTTTGGGTTTCTTCTGAGTTAATTCTTGTGTTTCGCAGAGCCTTGTGGTCCAAATCCATTCTTTTGTAAGGAGGCATCCATTTGATCCTGCACCACTGTTATTATTTATTTATTTATTTATTTGTTTGTTTGTTTGTTTGCTTGTTGTGTTTGTTTGTTTCTTTTTTTATTTATTCATTTTGTGGCTGGCTCAGCCTGCCCTGGTGGCGGTGCTGGCACAGCATGTGGTGCCGGGGATCGAACTGCAGTCCCCGCAGTCACCTGAGCCCTCCTAAGCAGGTGCTTTAGACCACTGAACCATCTCGCCGGCCCCCTGCACCACTGTTAAAAAAAAAAAAAAAAAAACTGGGCTGGCAAGATAGCTCAGCAGTCTAAAGTGCCTGTTTAGGCAACTACTGGGACTGTGGTTCGATCCCTGGCACCGCATGCTGCCCTAGCCCCACCCCTAGGGCAGGCTGAGCTGGCCATAACATAAATAAATAAAGTGTTTTTTTCTTTTTTTTTTGGTCTTTTTGAGACAGGGTCTCACTATGCAGTTCAGGCTGGCTGTGAACTTACTTTTGTGGCCCAGGCTGGTCTTGAACTCACACCAGTCCTCCTGCCTCAGCCTCCCAAGTGCTGGGATTGCAGTCGTGTACCACCATGCCCAGCTTAAATAAAGTTAAAAAAAAAAAAAAGAAAGTAATTAAACAAACAAGCAAAAATAAAAACCTGTTTCCACTCATTTTGTAGCGTCTGTAGCTTCTTTGTTTTCACTCAGTACCTGACCCTGAGATTAATGCCTAGAGCCACATTCATTCCCTTTTCATGGCTATGTAGTATTCTTTGTTGTATGGATCCACCATTGTTTACCGGTCCTTTGTTCTGTCCATGTGAGTTTGTTCCTAGTGGTTGCTTCACTTAGTAGCTCCCCCGGGCTACCAGGCTCCCTGTCATCGTCCCACTGGTTTGAGCACACTGAAGTGTGTCTCTTGCTGCTCACGCGCTTGAATTACTCTCTGGGGCTCACGCTTATGAGAGTGTATGGCACGTAGGTGGTTGTCAACGGGACTGCGGTGTTCACACTGCTATTGGCAATGGAGGACAATTACATTTGCTGAAACTTCATTTCAAGCATTGTTTTGTCCCTGTGAAAAAGTCATTCCTGAAAGGAAAGGAATGGGATTTACAAGTGAAATTTGCCTTCAGGGCTTCTGATGTTTTATGAGTAAGAAATATGTTAAATAAGCAAAGGGCTAACAGCTGGAGAACCTAGTGTGAAATTAATATCTCTTTAAATTTCTATGTGTCGGCCTGCTGAGAGTGCAGTGGGCCCACCTTGTCCATGGCCGCAGTTACCTATGGCCAGCTATACTTAGAAAATATAAATGGAGGGCTGGGGAGATAGCTCAATAGAACAAGTGCTTGCCTGGCAAGCGCAGCGTCCTGAGTTCAATCCTCGGTACTACAAAAAAAAAGAAAAGAAAAGAAAATATAAATGAAAATTCTAGAAATAAAGAATTTATATGCTTTCCATTATAGGCTATTCTGAGTCGTGTGATGCCATCTCACGGGACGTGGAAGGCGAATCAGCCCTTTGGCGGTGTGTCCATCCCCTCATGCATTACAGAATCATTTAGTAGCCACCCCGGGCTGCTAGGCTCCCTGTCATGGCACTGCAGTGCTTGTGTTTAAGCGACTTTTGTTTTGTATGAGAGTATTTTGTACAAGCACAAGAGTAAGAAGAATGCTGGCAATTAGGATATGCGGAAAAGAAGCTGGGAAGCGCTTCCTTCTTTTTTTTTTTTTTTTTTTGTATTGTGGCTGAGGGGGCTGGGGAGATAGCTCTGTCGCACAAGTGCCTGCCTGGCAAGCGCAAGGTCCTGAGTTCGAACCCCGGTCCCGAAAAAAAAAGTATATATATATATATATATATATATATATATATATATAAATGGCTTGCTCAGCCTGTCCCGCGGGTGGGGTTGGCGCAGCATGTGGTGCTGGGGATCGAACCTCGGTCCCTGCGGTTGCCTAAGCTTTCCTAAGTAGGCACTTTAGACCACTGAGCCGTCTACAGGCCCAGGAAGCACTTCCTTTTAAGTAGAAAGTGCAAGTTTATCTTAAGAATGTACCAGTAGTGTCTCTAGGCTTCTGTGCCTCTCCGGCACCTACTTTTTTTTTTCTTCTTCTTCGTGGGACTGGGGTTTGAACTCACAACATTGCACTTGCCAGGCAGGCACTTGTGCCATGGAGCTATCTCCCTGGCCCTCCACTGTTTTGGGTAAAGAACCTGTGTATTAATTGCATCAACTTCACGGCAGCCTCCTGTTGCTCTTGTGTAGGTCCCGGAGCAACTGTGTGGCCAAGGCAGGAGGGCTGGGAGGGATGTACGACCTGCTTGCTTCTCGCTAATTAGCGTCTAACAGTTTCACTGACAAAGTGGTGTCCCCTCCCCGTTAAGAAACCTGATGGCTCCACCTGGTGATTTCATTTTGCACACCGTGTGGGATGACAGATGATAACGTTGCGCAGATAGCGCACAGAACGTGGAAGGAAACGAAAGTCCTCTCTGGGGTTCGGAAAGCTGCGGCTTGCCATGACAGGCAGGGTTCTCCCGTCTCCCCAGGACCCTCGGCTCTCCCAAGCCTTCAGGACCCTTCCTGGGTGCTGCTTCCCTGAGCTCCTTCATGTGACATTTAATTTCTCCCAGCCATTTAATTTCTGCCTGCCTTTCTCTGTGTCCTGTGCTTTGGCCAAATTAAACAAATTAGTTTCCCAAATGTAGTATGTAGTTAACTTTTACTATTGCTCTATTTTATTGCCTCTGTGCTCTCAAAAATCAGAGCTAATGAAATGTCGGTTATTACAATTATATGGATGTGGTTATGTAATGGCTTCGAGATGCCCTTAATAAATGAAATCTAAAAATGTTTCGTCTTTTTCAGTGCAAACTCCCACCTATTCTGTGTGAAGCTTGCGACATTTTCTGAAGTTCAGGCGCTGTAGTCTTTCTTCTAGACAATTCCCAAGGAACTTTGGTCGAGGGCAAGGGGACCCCGTTTAGCCCTGATAAATATGCAATAGCCATGTCTGTTGGAACGAACCATTGATTTTTAAACATCACGCTTGCCTGGGGCCCAACTTGAATATGGCTTGTACTTATGCATGCTTTAAAATGCACTGCCGCTCCCCAGTCCTTACTGCTTCAAGCTGCAAAGCCCATGTCACATAGGGGTTGACGTGGACAGCAGCACGCAGGAACGTGATTATGACTGGTGTTTTAGGAGTCCAGGGATGGACTTTGAAGAACTCAGTGTGTGGCATGTGCTGGGTTTAAATTTGCTCCTTGAGTCCATCTGCTAATGGTGTTTGGAGGTAGGGCCTGTGGGAGGTAGTTTAGATTAGGTGTCCTGTGTGGTGGGCCTGTGACCCTAGCACTGGGGAGGCTGAGGCAGGAAGATCGGGGCAAGTTCGAGACTAGTTTAAGCTACATAGTTCAGGCCAGCCTGAACTGCATAGTGAGACCTTGTCTCAACAAGACAAAAAAAAAAAAAAAAAAAAAAAAAAAAAAAAAAAAAAAAAAAAAAAAAGAAAAAAAAGAAAGAAAAAAATTAGATGAGTTTATGAAGGCAGTTTCCTGGGTGTCAGAGGCTTTGTTAGAAGAAGGTAGCCTGCCTGGCCCTCTTTCTTGCCCAGTGATCCCTGCCCACTGTGACACAGCATGAGGATGCTGAGGCCCTCACCAGACTCCTCGGCCTCCAGAGCCATCAACCAAATGAACTTTTATTCTGATAAACTTTAATTATTATTACTATGAATTTTGTGAAGTTGGGTTTCAAACCTTTATAAATTACCCAGTCTGGGCTATTTGTGTGTGTGTATGTATGTGTGTGTGTGTGTGTATTTTAGGGAAGGGTCTACAGGATACTCAGGGTCTCACTACTAGATCAGACTCATAGTGATCCGTCTGTTTACAGCCTCCCAAGACTTCCAAGAGCTGGGATTACAGGGGTGCACCACCATACCCAATCTCAATTGCTGTTTCAGCTTGCCCTGAGGGTGAGGCCAGCATGGCAGGCCCAGGGATCAAACATCCCCCACCCCTTTAACCCGCTGAGCTGTTTGGCCCGCCCTTGGCTATTTTGTTATAGCAGCAGAAAACAGCATATATTACTTTTTTTTTTTTTTTAATTTTATTTATTTATTTATTTGTTTGCTTGTTTCTTTATTTATTCATTTTGTGGCTGGCTCAGCCTGCCCTGGTGGTGGCGCTGGCGCAGCATGTGGTGCCGGGGATCGAACTGCAGTCCCTGCGGTTGCCTGAGCCCTCCTAAGCAGGCGCTTTAGACCACTGAACCATCTCGCCGGCCCCAGCATATATTACTTTTGTTGTCGTTGTTATGGGTTGTATCTAGTTGTCCCTCCAAAGCCTCATGCAGACATAGAGTGGGGACTTCTAGAGTTTGAGACTAACTCATGATCCACTGGGATTATGTGTTCTAGTACTGCTGGGATTTTGGGTGTGGTCTGAGGCAGCTAGGCTGAGGCAGAGAGCCTGAATGTAATATAAGAGAGACAGAGAGACAAACTCTCTCTGTTGCTGTCTGTTGCCCTGGTTGGTTAGTTCCGCGGCTGTGAACTGCTGCTCTCTTCCCTGTGCCAGTCTGCCTTGGAGCCGGCTGAGTACGGACTAAAACCTCCAGGAACTGTGAGCTAAATAAACCTTTCCTTCTTTCATTTTGGGTGTTGGATATTTGTCCCAGCAACGAGAAGAGAATAACTGAGACATTTTTACAATGAAATTTTTGTTCTCATTTTTTGAGACAATGACTCACTAGTTGGTTCAACCTGGTTTTGAACTCACTGTAGCTCAGTCTGGCCTTGAATTTGCATCGACCCTCCTGCCTCAGCTACCCAAATGCAGGAATCACAGGTATATGTGACCACACCTGGATTGCAGATACACCTGAGTGATTTCACTGACAGAGAATTTGAAGGCCTATATTTTTAGCCAATGATACGCAGTCCTGAGGCAATAAAAGGGCTCCCTGGGAGTCAAGGCCCTCCATCTGTTAGTGCTGCTGGCTGGGTCCCCGTTTCGCCTCTTGCTGTGGTTCCCAGGTGCAAGCTGCCACTGCTCCTGCCTTGACCCTGCCGTGTCCAGGCGCAGTTTCTGGTCCACCATCGCCTTCTTGTGTTCATCTCGACCCCTGCCCGCCCTTCAAGGGCATCTGCTCTCGCGGTTGCTGATGCTGGCAGTGGAGCGGAGGCAGAGCGGCCCCCACGGCTTCACGCTTCCCCGCTTGCCGCTCCTGCGCCCACCGCCACAGCTCTGTAGTGCTGGAGCACCTGAGTCTGCTGGGCCTGGTGGCA
The DNA here is from genome assembly GCA_004027915.1 of Capromys pilorides. Taxonomy (NCBI): domain Eukaryota; kingdom Metazoa; phylum Chordata; class Mammalia; order Rodentia; family Capromyidae; genus Capromys; species Capromys pilorides. Next base: position 6,781 of record PVKN010027628.1, on the reverse strand, counting down.
CAGGCTCACCCTTCCAGCATTCTGGGAGGCTGGGGCGGGCGGATTCTAAATTCAAGTCCAGAAGGGGCAACTCGGGGAGACCTTGCCTCCACACATTTAAAAACCAACAACTCCTGAGTCAACCCACTCCCACACGCACCTTTTGTGCCAGGCTTGAGCTTGGGGCATCAAGGTCCCTTGAGTCTCTTACATTTCCTATAAAATCCAGGGTATCCACTGCTTCGGGCTCTAGTTGTATTTGCCCTTGTTTTTTGGTGCTGAGCCGTGCACCCTGGGCCTGGTGACCAAGTGCCGTCCCTCACTCCCAGCCCTGTACCTCTCAATCACTGTTCCTGCTAATGTCATACTTTGGTGGGCAAAACCACAGATTTTTTTTTTTTTGACAGCATTTGAGATTGAACCTAGGGCCTTACTGATGCTGGGCAAGCACTCAAATACCAAACTACTTACCCAGTGCTTTTTATTTTATTTTGACACAGAGTCTTATTATCTGCCCAAGCTGGCCTTGGCCCTGCGATCCTCCTGCCTCAGCCTCGCTAGTGCTGGAATAACAGATGTGTGCCACCACACCCAGTTACCATCAAAACCAATGAAAAGCTCTCTCAGTTGGGAGTTCTGACTGTGGAAGGAGGTGGCATGGAATAGTCTTGCCTTGGCAAGAGTGGGCTGCCCATCTTCACACTGCTGTGTATTTGGATCCAAGCCTCCTGGGCACGGGCACATGGCCTTGGTATTATCATCAGGGAATGATTAGGCAATAGCTTAAGAGCTGCTTATTACCGTCTCAGCTCTATCAATACCTATTTTTACTGAAAACTAAATTTCTAGCGTGTTAGGTTGGCCCTTTCGCGACAGCGTTGCTTTTCCTGTGGGCAAGAAGACAATTTTATATTTAAGCAGAATATTCTAACTTTGCTTACTCAGTAGTGACCCAAAAATTACTATGCAGGAAAACGGAATTTCACTGTTTCATGCAAAAATTTTCTGTCACAAGGGCATCGCACCCTCCGTTTTTCCTGTGGGGGGCAGATTTCTACATGTTCAGCAAAATGGTGAGGCTGGAGGGAATTATGCAGAAAAAGGAAAAAAATCAGTGCCCGCCCAGGAAGGTGTTGTTCTAGGGATTTTGCTTAATGCAGTCAGGATGGAGCCAGTGCTCTGGACCTGACGGAAGAGACGCAGGGAGCGCTTCGGGCCACCTAAGCTTTCTGCTGCCTTTTCTGCTTTTGCTTTGTTTTGAGTCCAAAGGCCTCGTGCGGTTGCTCAGCTTCGGGAGCTGTGCCCGAGCTTGAGCTTGCCACCCTCCTGCCTCAGCCTGCTAACAGCGCAAGCTTACGAGATGAGGGGCAGATTAACATCTAGGGGTGTTCAGCAGGTGCTGTGGCTACAAGGGAACCGCATGCTTGGGGCAGAAGAGAAAGGGAAAAAAACACCGGAAGGCCGAAAAGCGGCTGCTGGAGGTTGGAAAAGACAGAGGCCCGGGAGTGCCGGGGAGAAACAGGTGCACTTGGGAGAATGGCAGCTCTCCCTGCAGTGCTGGATGGCGGAGAGTCTAGAAGATTCTTGTTCCTGGGGCAGGGCACAGATAGGACGCAGGTCCTCCGGAGACAGACTGCTGTCTGGCAGCTGCACCGCACGCACCGTGCCGGGCACCGGCCCAGTCCTGCTGCTTCTTCGCTTCACCTGTTGCGGGTTCAGCACCAGCCTTAGGTGGAAGAACCAGCGGATGCTTCGGGCTTTCCTGGTTCACTTTCTGGTTTTGAACTTACGGGTGGCGTCAGGAAAATTCTTAGAAAGGGCACCCCCTCTCCCCATCAGGGGCCAGCGAAGCCTTTGTTCCAGAGCGCGCGCGCGCGTGCGCGCGCGCTCACACACACACACACACACACACACACACACACACACACATCCTCCAGGAAGGCAGGAAGCGACCGGAGACAAATCCCGGCCTCCTTCCGGTCTGAGTGCCATGGGCCTGGCGTGAGGCTGCCTCGGATTCCCCAGGGCGGCAGAAACCGCGGTGCTGTTCAGATGGGAACTAAAAAGAAGAAAGAGGGACAAAGGAGAAGAAAAAAGGCCCTCGGGTGGAAAGGGTTACAGTTTATTTACCTGCGATTAGTAACTCTTTTAGTGGCATGCTTGGTATTAAAATGATTCGAAAAACCTTTAGCGGAAGCATTGAGATAGCTCAGTGGTCTAAAGTGCCTGCATAGGCAACATCAGGGACCTTGAGTTCGATCCCTGGCACCACATGCTGCGCCAGCCCAGCCCCCAGGGCAGGCTGAGCCGGCCATAACATAAATAAATAAGAAATTGGAAGTCGCACCCTGTCCTCATGCCCTGTTTGGAAGCAAAAAAAAAAAAAAAAAAAGCAAACCAAAAAAGTCCAAGATGTGACTCCCTCCCTGCTGGGAGGGGTGGCGATATGTGGACATTCGCTTCTTTAATTTTCACTTACACTTTTATTTCCTGGCTTTTCATATATTTTCTCCTCCTGGAAGCACTTAGCGTCCTGGCATACAAACTGATGTTTCCGTTTTTCTTCCGATCAGATCGATATATTCTACACTTGATCTCAGCCAAGAGGCTGAGAAGCAGTCAGATCAATATATTCCATGTGTAGCGAAAGGAGAATCAGAAATGGCTAATGTGGTGTCTCATTTGCTGGGACGCCATTTCGGATTTCACCAGCTGTGGGTACAGCGCTATCTCGATGTGAACTGACACACAATGGGCTCCAGTCTCTGGCGCCCTGCTAGGGCCCTTCTGGGTTCAGAGGGGAAGGGGGCCTTCGGGGGTCCTTCCTGCAGTTTCCTGGCCTCTCGGTCTTCCAGGTGGGTTGAGAGACACGTTCCTCTTGATGGCGCTAGGTCTTGGCAGGTGTGGAGCAAGAGCTGCTGCTTGTCACCTCCTTTTGGGGTCACTTACACACGTAGCCCAGATGGAGGGTGTGCCTTTTTCCCTTTGACACCCAAGACTTGGAAATGGAGAGCTGTCGCTTCAAAAATCCGTTTTTCTTGTTCCAAATCCCTTTTTACTGTGTGGTGTGGGGAGGAAGCTTGCTTGCTCTATCAGAAGGGCCCCCCGCCCAGGCTGTGGCTGCTGTTTTATATGGAGCCCCACCCTTGGACCTGAATTTTCCGGCACCTCAGTTTCTCTGCCTTCTTCAAATGTGGCAAAGATGGCAGCATCTGTTTGTCTAGTCAGTGTCTGTCAGGGTCACGGAGGGACAGGGGTGAATGAGCCGGCAGATCCTTTCTCAGGAGGCTCACAGTCGAACAGGGCCAAGGCAATTAGAGCTCTTCCAGAAATAATATTGGGAAGCAAATTCCACATGTAGGTGACACATGAGGCCGACAGGAAATGACCTCAAGTTGAAGACAAGATTCACAGTGTGAGAGACAAGCCAAGAATCTGTGAACACTGGCAGCTCAGGCCAGAGGAGCTGGGGTAATTCTCAGGAAGAGTGACTCAGCGGCCGCCAGAACCAAGACAGCGGCCACCGGGTTACCTGAGGAAAGAAACCTCAGTGCAGGCGTTCCCAAAGAGTGGTGGCAGGAGTGGCAGAGGGGAAAACAAAAGCGTCTCCTAAGCCTGTCCTGGCTGGCGCAAGAGGAGGTGGTCAAGTTTGACGGTGGCTAAATGCCAGTGCGTGACGTGGAGGCTAGGAGGGAGGTGAAGCTGGGATTTGGAGATAAAGTGGATGGCTTTGGAAAAGTCACCTCAAGTCTCAGCTTCAGTGGGATTATTATTATTATTATTATTTTCACTTTTATGTATGAGGCACAGGGTCTCACTCCACAGCTCAGACTCCGCAGTGGGCCTCCTGTTTTTAGCCTCCCCAGTGCTGGGATTACAGGCTTGCGCTGAGAGTGTCCCCTGCCACCGAGGTATGGAGACTGGGGATCAAACCCTGCTCTTTGCGTTTGCCAAAGCAAGTGCTTAGTCCGCTGAGCCATCTCGCCGGCCTAATTTGTTTCTCCTTAAAAGCAGGTTAAAAATACCTGCCTTGCCAGGAATCTGTGTGCTCCCCGTGCTGCATGCGCAGGGCCCGTGTAGCAGGCGCTCGGCAAACGTTAGCCATGCTGCGGTTGGAGCCCAGCTGTGCCTCGATGCCATAGCTCAACGGAATTCCGCAGCTTTTATTTTTTTATTTTTTGTAATATGAGAAAGAATTGGATGGGGAAGAGATCCGTTTTAGTTGTGTCACTGTTCAGCTGCGGACTGTTTTGCTGCGTGGCACGAAGTGCATTGATCTCGCGGCGGAGGGCTTGCAGCCCGCGGAGCCTGCCGCCTTCGTTTCTTTGTTTTTTTTTTTTCATTTCTATCTGGTTCAGAAGCTGTAGTGGAAAGATGATTTGAAAAGCTCCCAACAAAACGGAGAGTTCTATTTCATGGCAATACTGTAAGAGTGGCGCTGAGACTTGGGGTTGCCTTTCAAATCATTCAATATAAATAAAGTCCTTGGGGCCGACAAGATGGTTCAATGGTCTAAAGAACCTGCTTAGGAAAGCTCAGGCAACTGCAGGGACTGCGGTTCTATCCCCGGCACCACATGCTGCGCCAGACCCACCACCAGGGCAGGCTGAGCCAGCCATAAAATAAATAAAGAAAGAAACAAACAAGCAAACAAAGAAAAAGAAAAAAATTTTTTAAAAAAGTCCTTTTTCTCTGATTTTTAAAAAAACGTAAGATGGTGTGCTGGGGAGCTGTAACCTCCCCTGGGTGGCCAGGAAGATTGGCCCCAGGACCCTCCAGCATACCAAACTCTGAGGATGCTCAAGCCCCTTGTTAAAAAGGTGTAGTATTTGCATAGAATTTATGCAACCCTCTTGTAATGTTCAATCTTGTCTAAATGACTTATAATGCCTAGTACTAGGTAAGTTCTGTATACAGAGTTATTCTGAGCTGTTTAGAGATAGGAACAGAGGAATGGGCTGGTGAAATAGCTCAGGGTCTGAAGTGCCTGCGTAGGCAAGCGCAGGGGCTGCTGCTGGATCTCTGTCACCACATGCTGTGCCAGCTCTGCACCCAAGGTGGGCTGAGCCGGCCACAAAAAGAGAAAAGAACACAGGAAACGTTCTGTATGTGTGCAGGGCAAACACCTTTTTTTTTTTTTTTTTTTAAAAGAATAGTTTCGGTTCAGCTGGGCTTGGTGGTGCACGCCTGTAATCCCAGCACTCAGGAGGCTGACGCAGGAGGATCCGTGTGAGATCGAGACCAGCCTGGGCTACAAAAGTGAGCTCAAGGCCAGCCTGAACTGCATAGCGAGACCCTGTCTCAAAAAGACAAAAAAAGAAAAGAATAGTTTTGGTTCATGATGGTGGAATAGCAAGTACAAACGCATGGATCTGGAGGGCTGGCATCTTTTCTGTCCCTGGGTCCCCCTATCCCCTCAGAGGTCATAGGTTTTCCCTCTGTGGGTGAGGGAAGACTTGGGTTTTGAATAGCAAGGCAGTGAAATGTGGTCCCCGTGTTCACAGCCTGTGAGGTCTGCCTATGTTTGGACGAAGATGCGTGTGTGCCCACGTGGGTCTTGGTGGGTTTCCATTGAGAGGTTCAAAGGCAAAGAATACTTAGGAGACAGTTGCTAAAGAAAAGAGGAGCGAGCCAGGTGTGGTGGCGCATGCCTGTAATCCCAGCACTTGGGAGGCTGAGGCAGGAGGATTGGTGCGAGTTCAAGACCAGCCTGGGCTACAAAAGAGAGCTCAAGGCCAGCCTGAACTGCATAGTGAGACCCGGTCTCAAAAAGACCAAAAAAAAAAAAAAAAAAAAAAAGAATAAAAGAAAAGAAAAAGAGGAGCATTTCTGTGGCTTCCTTAAAAGTGAGTTTCAAGCTGAGCGTGGTGGGTGTGACTGAAATTAGCATGCTGGCAGGCTGCAAATTCAAGGCCAGCCTAGGCATCTTAAGGACTTAGACTGTCTAAAAATAAAAAATACGCAAAGAGTTGAGCTCAGCATGAAGGCCTTGGTTTCGATCTATACAAAACAAACAAACAAACAAACAAACGAATAAATGAGTTCCAGATTTCTGTCCTGCAGCCAGGAATAGGCAGCCCAGGCTCCCCATGCAGGCAGTTGCCATGTTCCTTTCTGGGGTGTCTGAATCCTCGTCTGGATTCAGCACTAAGACATCTGCCCCTGGGACTGGGGAGATAGCTCAGGGGCATAAGAGCCTGAGTGGCAAGTGTAAGGTCCTGAGTTCGATCCCCAATACAAACAAACAAACCAAACTGGCTATGTTTCAAAGAAGAGGCTTGAGGCCTGGTGAGTGCAAGGTCCTGGGTTAGATCCCTGGTACTGCAAAAAAAAAAAAAGAAAGGAAGAAGAGGAAAAAGAACAACAGGAGGAGGAAGAAGAGGAGGAGGACGTGGAGGAAAAGGAAGAGGAGGAAGAGGAGGAGGTGGTAGATCCCTCACGGTCATGAGAGTCCCTGCTCTGAAGCTGGTTTAGCTCCGACCCTAGACTACTGGTGTTCCTGCGACATTTTACAGCTTTCGGTGCCTCTTGAGAATGTCACCTGACAGGGGACTCCCCAGCTCACAGTGCAAGAGCGAGGCCCTCGGAGATGGTCTCAGCGTGTTCAGGGCTGTCACCGCTTCAGAAGCCTGTTCCCACCAGAGGTCCCTGCTGTAGGCTACGGGTGAGCAAAGTTCTTCCTCCCTCCTTGCCGCCTTCCCCTTCTCCCCCTCCCTCTCTTCCTCCCCCTCTCCTGTTCTCCCTTTCCCCTCCTTGTCCTTTTCCTACCCCTCCCTCACCTTTCTCTCCCCCCTCCCCTCTT
>PVKN010027627.1:0-13472 GCA_004027915.1 Capromys pilorides | reverse complement strand
CTGGTTATTTATCTATTCCTCCATCAATTGACATTTTAATGGATGCCATATCTTGCCTATTACCAATAGTACTGAAATAATCACCCTCTAGAGGACTCTTTGACACACTAGTGTTCTCTCTTTTGCAGAGATACCCAGTAGAAGCACTGCTAGCTCATTTGGTAGTTTATTCTTCATCTATTGAGGAACCTCTACACCATTTTACTTAAGGGTTACAATGATTTACATCATCAACTGTGCATAAGAATTCCCTCCTCTCTGCATATTCATTATTTGTAATGCTTCATTCTTTTAATAATAGGCAGATGAACTTGGATTAGGTAATATTGCCTTGTGGATTCGATTTTCATTTTTCTCATTAGTGATTTTTGATTGTTCAAAGATACTATTAAAGTGTCTACCCAAAGTAATCTGCACGCTGAATGCTATTTATTCCTTTGGTCAGATTTCCACTATTAATCTTTACAGAAAGAGAAAAATAATCCAAATGGGAATATAAAAACCCCACAATATAATGAAGTAATCTTAAGCATAAAAACCAAAACAGGAATATCAAGCTATCCAACTTAAGCACACTGCAAAGGCAAAACAGTGTTACAATCATAAGCCTAGAAATAGACCTACAGAATAAGGTAACAGGATAGGGTGCTTATGACTAAAGCTTCACCTTTGTAACCAACTGATTTTTGACAAAATATCAGAACATAATGGTGAAGGGCCAGGGAGATAGCTCAGCCGCATAAGTGCCTACCTGGCAAGTTCAAGGCCCTGAGTTTGAGCCCTGTTATCACACACACACACAAAAAAGAAAAGAACGTAATGGTGAAATAAATATTTCTTTAATATATACAGCTGGAAAAACTGGATAGTTAAATGCAGAAAAATGAAACTATATCCCATTTCTCATTACAAAAACCCAATTCTATGTGGTTCAATGACCTACATGTAAGAGCTCACACCATAACGATTGGCAGAAAGTATGGAGTAATGCTACACAACCTTGATATGAGAAATAACTTGTATATAAGACATCAAAGGTACATGGAATATAAATAAAAGTAGACAAATGAATGGTATTAAACTTAAAAACTTCTGTTGATCAAAGAGACATGTACATAACAGGAAAAATATTTGCAAAATATTCACTGGACAAAAAAGGGCTTAATATTCTGAATTTTAAGGAATTCAAGTGACACAACAGCCAAGAAACCATGAAGCTCTAAATTGGAAAAGAAGATCTGAACAGACATTTTCTTAAAGCCCCCTTTCCAGATGCCTTAAGTAATGAGAAGCTCAGTTCTCTATGCTTTTCCTCATGGTATCCAGGTTTTATCCTGTAGAGATCTTATCTAAGCTAATGATTCAGCTACTATCTCTACCATAAAACAGAATCCCCTGCCCTGTTTGTTCTCCTGAATTCTACCCACATATCTGTCTGTGTTCCTTGGGTTAGGATCTTTGTGAAAGAAACTCAATCTGTGGTCAAGCCAAGGCAATGCCCATTGTTTTTAAACACTACCGTCATGCTCTCATGCATAGACACTTGAAGCCTAAGCAGTTTCACATTTTTCTTTGCCTTCCTTCACATATCTGGTGAGTAATCAAATCTAGTTTCTTTGTCTTTCAAAATACCACATGTTTCTTTTTTCTCTCTTCTGTACAAGGTCAAGATTTGTTGTCTTTTTCTTATGTATTTAGTACAGGGTCTCACTATGCATATCAGACTCACAGTGGCCCTCCTGCTTTCAGCCTTCCCAGCCTTGGGGTTACAGACATGCACCACCATGCCTAGACTTGGTGGCCAGCTCAGTTGCACCGGGTGCTGGGGTGCAAACCTAGGTCCCTACACTTGCCTAAGCAGGCGCTTAGTCCACTGAGCCATCTGACTGGTCCTAAGATTTGTCATCTTGATTAAATGAACTACTTTTTCCTTGCCTTAAGTCTCTTGTCTCTGAATGGAGATTTGTTTATAAAATTAATAAACACTTACCTAATGTCCACTACTGGTTTTGCCAAATATTCTGTCATAGGAGTTAGGGATACTGCAGTAAACAATCACCATAGTTCTCAACTTCATGGACTTTGTAGCCAGTGGGAGATACAAGTGGGGAACTAAACACATGTATAACAATATTGTGTGAGGTAGAAATAATTTTTTGGGAAAACAGCACGCTGAGAGAGTAGGGAATAATATGGTATTTAGGAATATATTTTTAATATAATTGCACTTTTTTTTCTTTTTTGTGGGAGCAGGGATTAAATTCAGGCCCTTGTGCTTGCCAGGCAAGTACTTACTGTACTGAACTATTTCCCTTGCTCCCTAATTGCACTTTTTGATTGCTTAATTTGTGTGCATTTAAGGGAACTTTTTTCATATAATTTTTCAGAGTAAGCATCCGGTATAATTTAGTATTCAAACATATTTAACACTGTTCTTTTACTGTTCAAATATATTGATCAATTATTAAGCTATACAACAAATTGAATAAACTCCAAAGGAGTTAGCTTGGTAGTGCCTAATTTTCTCACAATTCATTTTTAGACTTATGTAGATACAAAACTCTAGAACTATTGGTTAAATTTCTATGGTTTATGCTTTCCTATTTGATTAATTTCACACCTACATGAAGCACCCCAAAAATATACTTCAGGTCCTGGTGCAAAAGCTCCTTTTGTTCCAGAATTACTTCAAATTAAAATAATTTGCCCAATCTAGGTCACATATTTTGACAAAAATACCTGTTTCTTTAACTTATGTTTTATGCTTCCATTTGAATCACCATTTATGAGGGGAAACTATCGCATCTCTTCATACTATTCTAAGCACACTGAGCTTCTCTCAATCATAGAAAAAGGTTGGCATGGAAGCACGTGTTTGTGAAGTATTTACTGACCAATTAGATGAACTGAACACAGACAGCCTTTCTGGCTTCTCACTAACATCATCTACCTGCTGCGTTAGGTGGCGTTGAGCCTATGCTCACATAGAATCATAATCACCTGGTTTGACTATTGATGCCTTTTGTTTCCCCTCTTGAAAGCGCTATGTTATTCTAGTCCAAACAGACCGTTCATCACTTGTTTCTGGAATGAAATGGCTCATCAGGATGTGTGCTTTCCACAGAGGCCACAAGGGGGAGGAGCAGTTCTTTGCAGGGAACCAGAATTGCGGGCATAGTTTGATTCTTCTACAAGGCCTAGCCCCATATTTCACTCGGACCCTCTGCTTGTTTTCATGGACAGTTTTATATCTTCTTTCTCCTGCGTATATTCCTTACTTCTAATGTCTGTCCTGATTCATAACTTCCTATATATTTAAAGATGTGAGGATCTAAAGTGGTACCAGTGTCTTTCGGAAAATACTTGCTGTTGAAAACCATGCTTTAATAACAAGGAGTCAGATTTCAACCACATTCAGACATGCGCAGAAGTGGCGTGCATTTTTCTATCAATCCGCTAACAGAGCTTCATGAAGATGGGATTTCATATATGTCAAGTACAGTACAATCCTAACCCAAACCAGAAAAAGGTCCAATACTGTCTGTGCATGCGATTTTAGATTTAAAAAGGATAGTAGAAATAATCTGGAACAAAGATTCATTGCCTTACTCTTCCCTAATCTCTTTTCTACACTTCTGTATTTTCTTCTGTGATTTTAATATAAAAGCTTTAATATTTAGACAAAGTAGTTTTGCACACACAAGCCTGTACTAAATTATTACTAAAATGTTATTTTGAGTTGTGACTACTACAAACAACTTAAGCTCACATATAGTGGTAAGCATTATACTGCAGGGATTGATCAAGTTGACTTGTAACAATTTCGAGGTTCTACCTTCAGTGCAGTTATCATATTGAAAAATAATATCAGAAATAAAAGTGATAGGCTGGGGAGATAGCTTGGCAGTCTGATCAACTTCCTGGCAAGTGCAGAGACTCAGGTTCCCAGGTACCAAAGGCCGTGCCAGCGTGGAACCCTGGATGTGTTGAGCAGGCCACTGAAACCAGGCATGATAGCACATGCCTATAATCCCTGCACTGGGGAGGCTGAGGCAAGAGAATCACGACAAATCCGAGCTGTGAATGGAGACCCTATACCAGATAGAAAGATAGATAGATGATAGATAGATAGATAGATAGATAGATAGATAGATAGATTATTAAAAGTAATTTTAAAATATAGTCATATAATATATGCAAAAATGCTTCATTTATGTAAGGTTTGCTCTGTAATTTCTCCTTCTAAAAATATGACATAATGAAATCATTCTAATCTTCATGAAAAGACAACACATATTCGCCTACCCTGCCTCACTACTACAACTCACACTGTCGTGGGAGAAGTGGAACTTCACTCTCCTTTCCTCAGCAAGGAAAGCACCAGGACCAGCACCTCGGCTTGCTCCCTCCCTGCACTTTCTCCACGGGATGACAAAGCAACTTCCCTGACTAGAGAGTGGGAGGAGCATCTGGAGCATGGCTGTGCCACTCTGCTGTGTGAGGTACTTGATGTTCTCCACGAGTGACCAGTCCTGGAGCCATTTCTTCCCTGAAGGAGTGGTCTGTCCTGAATTGAAGCATAATTTTCTCCTGCTATCCTATTTCCCTTTAGCAACTTCCACAGGAATCATTCTCTCCTCATTCTTCTGTTTCTCTACCTCAGGTTCAGGTCAAATGTGACTAAGAAAGAGTAGCACAACATAAAGTGTCTTAATTTCACTACGATGCTTATCCTGGACTTGGATCTGTATATACCTCCTTAAAGTGGTCGTACGTGGTTTATAATGCATAGGAAAAGAGGTGTATGTAATTAGAATTCTTCTTGAGCTCTACAACTATACAACCAAGTACCTAAGATTTATAGTCTCACAGGGTGCTCAAAGTGACCTCAAAATTAACATAGCAAAATCAAACTCATACTCTTTCCCCTTGGGAGAAGGCACTTTCCCTGAGAAAGTGGAACTTCTCTGTGAAGAGTGGGTGCCTGTGAAGGTTTTCCCCCAGAAAGGCTTTCTGTGCCTAATTAGCTCTATGTTTCATAGTCTGTTTCTGGACAGATGCTTTTGGGGTTTTTTGTTTTGTTTTGTTTTTTACTTTTTTTAAAAAAAATATTTATTTATTTACTTACTCACTTACTTATTTGATATAGGGTCTCACTGTGCAGCTCAGACTCGAAGTTATCTTCCTGTCTCAGCTTCCCCAGCACTGGGATTACAGACATGCACCACGACCCTGGGTCTTGGTGGTTAGCGCAGCGTGAAGCCAGCTGGGTATGTGGTACCAAGAACTGAACTGGGTCCTTGCACTTTCCAGGCAGGAGCTTAGACCACTGAGCTATCTCCCTGCTCCCTGGACAGATGATTTTGACCAGACTTCAACACAGTGCTTGTGGTTATCATTGTTCATTTTTGTCCTATTTTCAAAAACACACTAATTTATGAGGTTAGGCAAATAAAATCCCCTACTTACTGAAAGATGCATGGCACTTATTGGCCTGTGCTCATTATCATACTTACAGAGAAGAATGAGAAAGCAAAAAGCCCTCAGAAATGTCTCCCAAATATGAAATATTCTAAAAAAATTTTGGATGAGATTTGGGATAATTTTGCCAAGATTCTCTACATATTAACAAGTAGGAAATGAAACAAACTTTGGAAAGTTGCCATTGGCCCATGTTTATCACCACTGGGATCATTGTTCCTAGGTGTGACGCGTAGGAGAGTTCTGGGAGGTTCATTTATTGCAGCCTGAGGACTGTGACAAGGGTATCTCTGTATCTCTTGCACAGGTTGAGGTTCTATATTAACATAAGATAGTTCAGTGATTACAGCAGTTTTATCAGCTGGCAAGGTCCAATAGGACAGAAGTCACAATAGTTCATCAGATTACTCTGAGGTCAGAGAAGTACATGTTAGAGAAGATTCCAGAACTCTGAGTTTCTCGCAGAAGAATTTTGATCTCATCTGCAGGTGTGCAGTAGCAGTGATGACCACCTGGCATGGTCAAGGCTGAACAGAAATGGAAATTTTCCTGGATTGGGCATGCTTCTCAGCTGGCACTAAATTATCAATTTAATCAAATGAAATAAGCCACAGTTATGTAAATATTGTACCTGTATGATGAGGTGGAAATGGAAATATGAAAGTAATAAGAGGAAGTATTCAGAAATAAAAGGTGTTAAAATACTTGAAAAGTAGGTCTATATCCTTTAATATCTTTTAAAATCTTTTCATCTGTCCCTAATACATGCCTTATTTATTCCCACCCAATTATGTATCACTTTTCTAAAGTTCTAGAAATTCTTTCTACAGCAAATTTGTTTGCTTTGAATTTCACAGAGAAAGCACTCACCATATATGTCTACTTAGCACATTTTACTAACAAAACTGTGACTGGAAACATCTAGCCTACCACTCCTGGAGAATCGCTTCTATTAGTGTAGGCTTCAGAGGTCAACAAAATCCCAGCTTCCTTCCCTACCTTCTCAGGGGAAACTCTTCCATAAATAGCTGAACTTTTCTGTGAATAATGGTGCACATTCATGATACATTTTAATTCTGTTTATATTCTCTTCTCTTCTAAACTGTCCCCCTCTCACCTTCTCTTAATCTTCTTCCCGTTGTGTTTCCTGTTTCATTTTGCACTCATTGAAAGGATCATATGTGTTTAAAAAAATAATAATTATGTAGCTTAGGCTGGTCTTAAACTCACTACTTAGCCCAGGGCGGGCATGAATGCATGAGTATTCATACTGTTACTCAACTGATTGCTTTGTTGAAAGTCAGCAGCTTCACTGTTGAGGCAGCTTCCAGTCTTCCCTGAGTCACTCTTTCATCAGCATCAAGACTTAGCCTCTTAACTTTTACATATTAGTAACGTGATGTCGAAGTTGAAGATAAGCATTTGTGGAGTTAATCATTCCAACAATGACTTTGTTTTTTGCAAGAGGTAGGGAGAGGAGAAAGTATATAAATGTTGCAACATATGATAACAGGAAATGATTACACAGGGTAAAAGACTTTCTCCTATGTAGCACTGAGCAAGACTAGGTCTAAAGTGTTTTGTGATTATGTGAAGACTGGCGTTAACTCTGTTTGATGCCAAAGTTCCCAGTTAAAACAAATATTACTTGCCCTTACTCAGCCCTTCTGAATGCCCGCTGTTAGGCTATCAATGATATCACTGAATTTCATAAGGAAAGCTATTTAACCTGAAGAGAAAGCTAAAAATATACAGAAATTTGCTAGAAAGAATCTATTATTTTCTTTGTCTAAATGCTAATGCTCATTTATTTCTTCATCAATTTTGAAAGATGGTTTTTGCAGAACACACTATTCTAATTCAGAAGCATAATTCAAGAGGATAATGCTGCAACATTTCCTAGCTAGAAAAGTAAGAAAGGTGTAGAATGCAATCACGATCAAATGTTAGAAGGAAATACTGGAGGAACATGGGAGTGCCATATGTCCGACCAATCTTGCTGATGTGTACAGTATATTGAAATCCACCATCTTGGAAATCTTATAGAGAGATTTGTATAAGGAAGCTAGGTTGCTAAAAGTGTGACTCATATTAGTAAATCAAGATAAAACGTGTAAGATGAGGAACAAAGTCTAGTATTAGTGGGGATAAGTGAAGGACTCATGGCAGATTATATCCTATCCAACACTGTAGTTTCTGAAAACACCTGGATTATCAATGAAGATCTTACAAAGGACAATTCATCAATGAGTGATAATGTTGAAATATTTCATGTCAATAAAGAGTGGTTTCACAATTTTAAAGTAGAACTTGGGTTCATAGTGTAACTAGGCCTAGTTAAGCAGCCAATGCTGAAAAGGGGCTGCTGAAAATTACATTACTATTTCAAAATGATGACACAGAGAAATGACTTCTATTCTCGTTAAGATTTCATCTGTGATGATGCTAGAACTTTATGGAAGAATGTGCACTAAAGAACATAGCATACATTACTTGGGAAGAAGAAAAAGATGCCAGGCCAAAGGATAGACTAAACTTTTGCTATGTACCAATGTTAGTGGTGACCTCAAGATAAAGCTTCTCTTCATTTATCACTGTGACAGAATGATCAGAAAACAGAAAGTTCTAAAGAATAGGCTAATGGTCATGTGAAGATCTAAGACAAAATCCTAGTAACAAGAATACTTTATCATGAGTCAGGTAGGGAAGTTTTCATTCCTACTGCTTAGACCTATCTAGAGGACAAAGGTTGATCACTCGAGGATCTCCTCATCATGGACAATACTTCTGATCACCCATGAAATTTGAAAGAAACGGTTAAAGAATTTCCATGGTTCTAAGTTTAATTCCTCCCACCTATTTCCTTACTAAATATTACTATTGTAAAATGAAAAGTATGTAATTAAAACATTCGTAATAATAATGTATCTAGATAACTATATGTTATATTTAAAAGTATATTATCCCTACAAAAATTTTTCTGTGAAATTGTCTTCTCACTCTTCTTCTTTTTTACAGTGTTCTATGTCCAGTTAGGGGAAATATAAAAATAAATTTTTAAAAATAGAAATCATAATAATGTAAGGTCAGCCTGAGCTAATAGCAAGACCCTGTCCCCCCAAAAAAGAAAGAATGAATGAAGGAAATCATAACCACAAGAACAAAGAATGAAAGAAAAGAAAATATGAAGTGCAATATGAACAAATACGTATTTATCAGAGTCATAGGGATCCAGACAGAAAGCACGTGGTAAATATTCCTCAGAGGCACGTGCTCAGGGGCTGTGTTTACTGTTATGTTTGATGTTTGCTTTTTTTGTCAATTTCTGCTTGTCTTTTTTAAAATTTTATTAATTTTAATGAGAAAGAAATAACAATGAGACAGTTTCAAATCAGGTTAGTAGGACAGCCACAATAATTAAAACAACACATATTGTTTTCTTCATAGTAGTTGCTCAGAGTACAAGATGCAGACACAATAACTTTTCTATACACTATTAGTACAAATCTTTCTTCTCACTGAAGAGAAAGTACTTGTATGTATAGTCCAATAGACCATAGTAGTAGTGAGTTATCAGCAGAACTGGCAATGTCAGAAGCTATTGACTTGAGCCATTCACAGCTCAGCATATTAATATGGTTTTACTTTTCATACCTCATGGTTAAACTTTTCTGCTGGGTGGTTAAGATCCTGTTAAAGCAAGACCTATATAACAAAACATGTAACTTTTCTGTCTGACAAGGTCATTCAAATCTCCTTTGGATTTACCCTTAAACCATGTACAGCTTTTTGTAGAACTTTGGTCAGTGTCAGCCATCTGGATGAGTCAGGGCCATTGCTTGACTAATTTGCTGTCTATGACAGCCTGAGAGAATGTGTTCTATTTTGCCTGTGGGCTAAGACAACAGATGACCAGTAATCTCACTTGCCCTTTCTTTCACTGCTCCCTGTGGGCGCTGCAGCACGGCCTGCCCTGCCTCCTCCTCTGTGTCTGGCCTCACCCAGCTCCTCCTCCTGAAGATGTCTGGGGTGGTTAGGGTTCAGCAGCTCACACCTTAGCCTGTCAGTCCTCAGCATCTCCTGCGCCCACCACCAGCCCATCGCCTCATTGCACCTCCAAAGATCCCAGTGACATGTCTGCCTTGTTAGACACAAATCTCCCCGAGCCCTTGGAGACCAGCAACTCTAGGCTGGGTCTCCTGTCACAGCTCCTTGATAGGCCCCCTGAGATACCCATGGTGCTTATTAACCTCAGTAAGTGCATGACAAGGACAGACATTGCTAACAGAGGCAGTTGGCTCCAGGGCTTTTGCACTTAGTCTGCACGAGGTCAGCATTTGCAAACTGCTGTTAGGCCCAAACTCATGACAAAGGATCATGTTTATTTGAATTCAAATCCTCCATCACTTACTGAAGCTATGCATGAGGGAGGAAGAAAGGGAAAACTCTTCATGGAACTTAAATGTAAAGGAATTAATTGATATTTTCATGTATTATCAGTTTTGATCTTCACAATGGCACTAAAAAATGGGTAAATATTTCTGCCACCCCATTGAATTCCATTTGATTGTTAGTGATTCATGTATTTAATGACTTTGTTTTAGAAATCTCTTCAGTATCTACCGCTGTTCCTGGGACAGACCTACAAAGACTATCAAGGTATTCTTCTTACTGTGGTCTACGTTCTCATGGAAGAACTTGGCAGAGTGAATGCTGTGCCAGAGATAAGCAAAGAAGAGCAGGAAGGAGTGCCAGTTATGAGGCCCAATTGAGGACACAGTAAGGGCTGGGTGCTGGAGACATGAGCTCACACCTTATATAGGAAAATTGACAAAAACCCCCGACGTATTTTGCCCCATCTAATATTCCTATAAAATCTTTACAGTTGCATTTGAATACCCCTTTTCAGATATTATAAGCCATATTTTATGCAGGATGAGATGGTAGGTGACCAATTAGCAAATAACCAGTATAAATGGAAGCATGAGCTCATCCTACCTGACTGGTACTTAGAGCTATTTCCATAAAGCAGCATCTTTTGTTCAGGAGGAACTAGCTCCATACTGAAGAAGGCACAGGGTGGGGAGAAGAAAATGAACTGTAGGACCGGGGATATAGCTCAGGGTACAGAGCCTGCCTGGTACATGCGCAGTACTGAGTTTGATTACTGGTACCAAAAAAAAAAAATAATAATAATAATCAGGTAAGCATTGCAAATTCAAAGGACTTCTAATTAATTGCCCATGAGGGAAGAAAAAAAATGCAGAATTTTGCCAGAAATATATTAATGGTCTGAAAAGCCAGTACAAACTAAATGAACAATGCTTAGTGAAAGCTTTGTGCTTTTTGAGAAACACAGGCTATGACTCAGATTTTATGAAATAAAAATTCTTCTCAATTTACAGTTAAATCCTATGCTTAAGATTTTTGCTTTTTAGGGAAAAACTATTAGAGAACTTACAAGCCCGTTTAATGGTTGAGTCTTTCTGCCATCCCACTGAATTCCATTTGATTGTTAGTGGCTCATTTATTTAATGCATTTATTGGAAATCTCTTGGGTGTCTAGTGCTGTTCCTGGGCTAGACCTACAAAGACTAACATTGTATCCTTCTTACTGTGGACTACATTCCCATGGAAAAATTTGGCAAAGAGTGAATGCTATGCCAGAGATAAGCAAACAAGAGCAGGAAAGAGCATGTGAATTACGAGGCCCAATTGAAGGTGCGGGAAGGGCTGGGTGCTGGAGACAGGAGCTAGCATGTCTCCTTCCCACCCAAATAGGCTGCCTCCAAGTCATTTCATTGCACTCCTTTGGGAACTAGAAGAATATCAATGCATTTCCCTCAAAGACTTTCCTGAAAAACTAAAAAGGAGAGTTTCATAAAAGAAGGAAATTGCTCTGTGGAAAATACCAAGATGAGAAATGCCAGTCTGCAAGATACTTTGGGGGTGTCCTTCACGTGTGTCCAGGGGTGGGGTTTTTCATCTTTGTGTAATGGCAGTTCTGGTCACTACTGTATTCCAATTTACAGAGAGTCAGTGGATACGTTAAATAATACATAGGGAATAGTTGAAACATAAAATATTATGAATCACAAAGTTTTGAAAAGAAGAATGTATTATAAATTAAATATCTTAAATGGGATGAATGTTTATATTAACAAATGTTTAAGAAAAAGTGTTAATGTAGAAAAACTTCGTGACTCCTCATGTACAGAATATGTTGCCTGCAATTTCTTTTACTTGCTTGAGTGTAGACCTGAGTGTTGAAGAGAAAAATCTAAGCTCACAGTGATCTCTACAGCGGACAGAGGAGAGAAAGGTGTGACTCAAAAATTAACCAAGGAATCTATTGATTTTAAATGGACCAATTGCTGTGAGTCATTTCTCCAGCATCCTCTTTTATTTGTAATAGCAGCTGGTTTGCCTCACAAATACACCAGATGTGTACAATAAACTCCAGAGGTTGAGGAGATCCATACTTAGCAGGCTATGCTGTGTGCGGATGCTCCAAGAACTTCAAATAATGCATATCTTAAAATCATTTCTTCCTTTAAAGATTCCTTCTTCCTTTCAATAATGAGTTATGTTCCCTACTTTCTTGTCTTTGCACTTGGGCTTTCAGAAAGCCCTAACTTAAATTTGTCACTCAGTTATATTACACTGGGTTGATACCACTGGTTTTTATTTCAATTTTTTTCCATTACTGAGTTTTGATTGCTAAATTGCAGTCAAATTACTGAATATTTATTATAATGGATTTTATTCATTAGAATGAATATTTATTATAATAAAGTTTTATTTTATTTACTTCCTTAAGTCATTATGTAACCACGAGAATTAAAAATAACCATGCACATTTGTAACTACTTTTTCTTTTTGAGACAGGTCTCACTTTGCAGTTGGAGCTGGCCTTGTGCTCACTTTTGTAGCCCCATCCTGGTCTCTAACTCTAAGTGGCCCTTCTTTCCCAACCTCCTGAGTGCTGGGATTACAGGAATGTGCCACCACCTCTGGTTCTGGGCCTAGCACAGTGTGTCCAGGGTTCCAGGGCTGAGATGGCATATGGAGGCAATGGTCAATCCAGGGTCCTTGTGCTTGCCAGGTAGGTGCCTAGGCTGCTGAGCTATCTCTCCAGACTCTACAACTGCGTTTTTGTATAAGAAGAATTTTAGAGAAGAATACTCTAGGAGAATTTGTAACATTGAGGATTGTCTTTTCTCTGTAAGTTTAACTTTTTACTAAATCACTGACAATTCAAGAAATTAGTAACAGAAGCACAGTATGAAAGTTGAGAGCTCACTTTATCAAATTTTAATGATTAGTAAATTTTAAAAAACAGAAGGTTTGTACATTTTACTAAAGGATTTTATTGGTATAGTTTTGTTTCTGTTTTTCCTTTCTTTGCTTTGCTTTGTTTTTGGCATTGGGAATCAAACTCAGGACGTTAAGCATGCCAGACAGGGTCTGTGCCACCAAACTGTATCCCCAGCCCTATTGGTATAATTTTTTAAGTAATTTCCCTAATTGATCCCAGGGCTTTTCAGCATCAAGCTATGGGCTTGGCCCAAGTTTCGCATACCTGACAACCATGTCCAAACCTCGGCTGCTATTTTAGGTGATACTATAAAATATGTAAACATTATTTATTACTACAATGTGCCTTTGAACATTTTAAAGCTTTTATAGAGGAAAATGTTATTAATTTTTAAAAAAATGATAGTCCAAAATAGAATCATTATTTTTGAACTACATAAAGTAATATTTCAATAAAACATGTATGCTAAGTTTTTACAGATGAATGTCTACCTGTTAAACACTATTGTCTAATAAATTCATTTTGACTGTGTTCATTTGCCATAAAAAAGCTTATGTGTTTACAAGACTCTCATTGATAATTTTCTGTTTAAATGTGAATAATGCAAACGTTGCCTCATTGCAAAAAAACTTTTATGATATTCATTTTTGCTTTTGAATTTCTTACAACTTTG